>JANIWI010000080.1:0-67105 GCA_030705115.1 Suzukiozyma pseudoglaebosa
ACATGTAAATAATTCCAAATTCAGACGAGAAAGTATTGCTCATTCCCAGGGTATGGGAGGAGTTAGTTGGGGATCGGTAACTATAGGTAGTTGGCTAAAGGATGAAGTTATGATGGCAAGTCATGGTTCTCATTTGGGTGGCGTTGGCCAAAGTCATCTTTCCAATAATAATAACCATCATCATCATCATCATCATCATCATCGTCCGAGTCAAAGTCATGTTGGTAGTCATGAAATCACTAATACAACCCATTCCATTAATTTACAATCAATGAAAAAACAAAATTATAAACAAAATCCATTAATTTCAATATCCCCTCCTCATCATACTTCCTACTTACCCGATTTAGAATCAGAATATTGCAAAGATTATTCTTGTTGTGGCGAATTACTACCAACTTTACATGATTTATTAAGACATTATGAAGAAGCTCATATTTCTCCTTCTCCTCCCCCAGAAAATCATCATCAAATAATCGATCAAAATCGTAATCGAAATTTGAATATGCATAATATGTTGGAAACTGTATCAACCACTGATGTATTTTTGAATAATAGCAATAATATTACCACTAATACCAACAACAATAACAACAACAATACTAATAATAATACCAACATTAGTCATAGTAATACCAATTCCCATAATCAAATTAATAGTAATCAGTTTTCTGGTAATCCCCAACAATTCCAACAACAAGCTAACCAACAAAGTCATTCACAACAACACTTACTTCAACAGTCTTATCAACTGAACCAACAACAACTGAGACAACAACAAAACCTGCAACAGCATCAAAATAATTACAATCATCAACAGTCAATTAATAATAATTTCACATCAAATCAATTTAATTTTAACAATAATACTACCAATCAAGTGCCGACATCTATTCAACCACAACAATTACCTATTCATTCCCAGCTTCATCAATCACATCAACAAACTAATAGATCTGGTGCCAATAATGAAGATACAATGTATATTGACGATCCTGCTCGACATCTATATGTCATGGAAAATGATGAACACAAACCGTTCAAATGTCCTGTTATTGGTTGTGAAAAGACTTATAAAAACCAGAACGGGCTAAAATATCATCGAATTCATGGTCATCAAAACCAAAAGTTAAAAGAAAATTCAGATGGGACTATTTCAATTATTGACCCTGAACTGAATACTCCATATTTAGATGGGCAAGGTATGGAGAAAGATAAGCCATATCGATGCGAAGTTTGTGGTAAAAGATATAAGAATTTGAATGGTTTAAAATATCATCGTGGTCATACAACACATTGAGAATAAAATCGTCATAGCAAACATGCTAGTTTTACTTTTTACATGAGATAATGGTTATTGGTTACCTATAGTTCTATACGACGAATTTTTTTTAACCAATACAACCATAGTATTCTGATGTTTATACACCTTTTATGTTGAATATTTTTATATTGACGTTTTTATCAAGCTGATGATATTGTCTATTAATAAATAAGTCAAGAGTGGGTACTTTTATCTGAGAAAAGAAATCATAATAGTTCTCTGAAGAAATGATAGTTTTCGGTCGATATAATTAAACCTGATAATATGTGTTTAAAATTTTGGTAATTCACCAATAATGTTAATATGTATTGGTATCAGGTAATATTATTCAACCGATTTCCAAAGTTATACCACTGCCGTTCCTTTTCAAACAAATCAATTTGAACTAGTTGACATTCTAGAGTACACAAGTAACAAACAAATTTAGTTTATATTGACAACAACATAATTGAGATTCTACTGTATTTACAATCGAGATAACTTAGACTTTAATTGCATCATGAATTATAATGGTGAGAATTGAGTCCTATGGAGTTCAAACAAAAATAAATGATATAAAAAGCAATAACGATAGAACTCAATATATACTTTTTAGTGTACGAATGTTTTAATTAATGTCGATGAAATATATTTTATAATCAGATTTGATTTTTTCAATTGTATTTATGAAGGTTAAGAATCATACCTTCGTGTTCAATATGTTTATTGATTGCACATATGTATTTATTGATGTATATATATCAATGTTTTAAATCTAAACCTTTCTCTTTACATTAGTTCAAATCCGATGCCCGTGAGCTCAACCAGAAATTTCGGCCCTACTTAGAAATCCACATGCGTGATAAATCTATACTGGTACCAGTAGGTAAACATTGATACAGAATGTTTTTGGTTAATTGGGTGTTGTCGAAGGTTGATATACATGTACCGTTGATGCTTACTAGGCGGTGGATGTACTTAGTTTGTGTATTTGCCGTGATTTTTGGAATTTTAGGCCCGTTTTCAGTATTATCATACTATAAACTACATGAAGCATTAATACCAGCAAAATCACCGCCTATACCATTGGATTTCACATCGTCTGCTACACAATCTATTCATGTTACTGGTGAAAACAGTCCTACGTCAAATTATGAGTTTGATCCTTTAGTGAAATATAGATGGAATATCCATTTGAATTTGATTTGTGGAGATCGTTTGAAAGGTAAATTGATACCTGTGAACTATTACATAAGTTCAGATAACTTAACGTTATATGAAAACTTTTTCATATTGGATTGTGATACAAGATATGCTCATAATGTTAATAACCAATTAATCCCTTATAATCTTCGATTTTGGATGCCTCCAATCACTGTTAACTTTGATAGGTCTGTACTTATCAACCTTGACAAGTACACTTCTTTAGGTAGTGATCTAGCATTTACTACAAAGAAATTGAGTATTCAATTACAACAAGTTGCAGGATTAATTGTTGATAACGATAGATCGTGGTTAGATTTTCAAATGGAATTTAATGGGTTCAGATATTATATTAACAAATATTATACTACAAGCTTTATTGTTGGAGTGGGTTCTTTTTGGTCAACAAATACAATTTTATGTTTAATTACCGCTTTATATGTGTTAGATCGAAGTTTTCAAGATACCGAGGATCAACCAAAAATTGATAAAATTGATAACCACGAGTGGGTAAATCAGAGTGATTGAAAAGTTGTTTGTCATTATCATTATCATTAATTTATGTTATATAAATGTCATATAAACCTCAAATCATTGTGAAATGAATTTAAATCCCATAATATCCACATGATCATTTAGACTTTTCAACTAGCATTCAAAAGTTTTGATTCATTTGAGCTATCAATTGATAAGAATGGGATAATTTGGTGGAAATAGTTTAGTTCATCAAAATATTTTGATGAAGAACCTAATTGTAAATTAAATTGATCAATTCCAACTCTTGTATTTAAGAAATTTTTAAATTCTTCAATAATCACATTTAACTCAGTCAAACTTCTACCAAGATTTATCAATTTCATCAAATTCACATTATTGACCTTGGGAGGATCTTCAGAAATAAATTTTGAAAATTCATCAAATAATCCTGTTTCATTATTCAATGATTCATCAATATCAATGTTTTCAATAATTAAGTTTTCTTCATCATTAAAATAAAATTTGGTATTGTAGACAGAATTGACAAATATAGTAATAAGTGGAATTCTAGGACATTTAGGAAAATTATTGGTTTTCTCAATTGATTTACTATGTTGTGAATGTAGAAATTGGTGATGAAGTTCATTGAGACGAGTACCTTTGTTTATACAACTATTCTTATAGTTTATCATGTTGTATTTCTCATTTAAAGACTCATGGTCAATTATTATATCAAACTTGTAGATGGGTCTAACTATCTCTGGTGGTAAGTAAGTAAATTCTAACGGTTGATTCGAAAATTTTGTTTGTTGATTTACTAAATCAAGAGTCTTTATTGAACCCAAATCATCATCTTTGTTTGAGAATGAAGATGAAGTTTCTGTTGTTGAAGTTGGAGTTGAGCTGAATGACATAATAGAAGGGCTACTTGATCTCGATTTAATTGATGAATAAGCTGTGGATAATGATGAAAATGATACTGAATTTCGTTTGAAAGGTCTATCTCCTGCTTTGTTCAATTTTGTCGTGGAATTATTGTTGATTTTCCTATTTGGAGCTGGGCTATTATCATCAGTTGTTAATATTTTAAATAGCCTACCCAATGAATTAACAAATGGAATAGAATTTTTTTGAGTGTCTTTGCTTTCTTTATCAATTGAATCATTGCTGGAATTTTCTGACCTAGATGGCAAACTTGAACAACTGTAAATAGCTTCATCTAATATTTCGAATGGATGCGTCTTTCTTATCTCAGATGGTTTGATAGGCGTTGCAGATAATAAAGTGGAACTTGGATCATCCGCAACCGAAATAAAATCTTCCTTAAGGTTCAATGGTAGAATTCCCAACTTTCGATTAACCAACGGAGTGTCTGGTTTAAAATCAAGATCACATAGATCTTGAAATTTCAAAGTAAAGTCCTCCAAAATTTTAAATGAAATATTCAAGTAAATTTGTAATCTCTTTGTTATTTGAATTGATGATGATGACTGATAATTATTAATTCCTATAATTCGCCAAATTAATAGCCTTAAGTAATATGACCTGATTGCGGGATTCCAATGTGTCATGAATCTTGAAAAATTTTCCTTGTTGATCAACCAGTTACTAAAATTGACTTTAAAAGAATCATTTCTATTAGTGATCCATGCATAGCACGATGAACTGAGATCAGATTTCGGTAATGCATCAGGAATCATATCCCACGTATTGAATAAAAATGCAACGTTTTTCAAAAAAATTTGAATGTGATCAGTATTGTTGATCAGCATATAGCAACAACTTAACCAAAACTCCCAATTTATCAAATCAGAACTATTTGGTATATTGTTAACTATATGATTAATGAATTCGTGGGTGATATTTAATATCAATCCCAATCGATTTGTATCATACACGGTTGTTTCTTTTGCGATATCAACTAGTGCTTTATCAATGAAGGTTACTAATTGATTCGATATTATCGCAATCTTAGAATTAGCTTGTTCTCGTAATAAGTCTAAATTTTCTTGACCATCAAAATGAATAAACCTTACGGTTCTTAAAATTTTGATGACTGAATTATGGTATATTTCTGAATTATTATCCAATGTTATTATTGGCACTGTAACTCGATTTCCTATCTTGTTTGATGGGGGATTTTGTGTCTGTTTTGCAGGATTATTACTAATTCTGCTGATGGATATTTGAAAAATTTGAAAAATATGACTTAGAATAATACTAAATCCTGGACAATTTGATAAGGTCAAGCTTTCTTCAAAATTATTACCAATTATATTTATATAGTGACGAAAAAACGAATTGAAAACGTTGGAGTCACAGCTACGCCATCTTCTTACCCAATTACCATTAGGGTCTTGTATCCCACTCACTGGGTGTTTCGGAGGAGGCATACAATTACGAAAAGATTTTTCCTTTTTCAAACAATTGATACCTTGGTAATTGATTAACCAATTCAAATAGCTTGGATATGGTGAATTTGAAATATCTGATTTTACAATATTTAAAATTTTATTTGTTCTTTCTAAAGTACCTTGTTTCACTCCCAATAGAAATAATAGGGCATGATTAACATCTGGTAAATTGAAAAACGAATAGGCCATGACTTTTCCAAAGAATGCTGAAATTGACAAACTCAAGTTTTTCAATGTTGACATCTTATTCAAACAGTATTCCATAGTAAAGGTTAGCAACTTTTGATAGCTATCATACGTATCTGAATCAGTTTTCATCCAATACTCTAAAGATAGTATTCTCGATATTCCTTCCAAGTACGCATTTCTATCACTAGTTAGTACAGATGAAATATTTTGAGAAGGAGTATTCTTCAAACAATTCGTTTGGGATTCTAGTAAGTTGTTAATGAGACTTAACCACCATTTAATTAAAATTGACGTTACCACACTAGATAAGCTTTTATAAATAGCTGAATCATTTTCAAATAAATTTGATAAAGGGTTATGACTTCTCAAAAATGGTAGTAAAGTTAATCTTAATATGTTTCCTTTCAAATTGATTGATGAAGGATTGTTATATTTCTTAGAATTGAATTTATTTAAGCCAATCTCAAGTGATTTGAACTGTTTTAATAATTTTCGAATGATCAAATCATTGTTTTCATCATGAGTGAAAGTCATTTCATAGAAAACAGAATCTATTGGGATTTAAATAAATATCAAAGGATAGAAAAATGCTTTAAGCAATATTGAATTTTCTGGAAAATCACCAAATGACGATCAACTCGATATTAGCTTGAGTCTTAAAATAAATCCTGTTAATGTCAAGCTCTACTTGGCAATTTAGAGTTCAAATAAGCAAATTATTTGGATAAACAAAACTTCAATCTTATGAAATATTAAGAATCCTGCTAATAATTATAATATAGCTCCACTAGCTTTCGAAAAAATAAGAGGCTGGATTAACGAATAGAATGTATGAATTTAAACAATCGTCTGTTTATATGAACAAACCACCAAAATATTTAATCTTTGGTGTATAAACGATGGATCAAAAATTTTAATCTTTGATGTATAAACGATCAACCAGTGTTTTTAATCTTTGGTGAATAAACGATGGATCAATATTTTTAATCTTTGATGTATAAACGATCAACCAGTGTTTTTAATCTTTGGTGAATAAACGATCAACCAGTGTTTTTAATCTTTGATGTATGAACGATGGATCAGTGTTTTCAATCTTTGGTGTATAAACGATCGACCAGTATTTCTTTAGAATAAAAAGTTCCGATATTTAATCTTTGGATTATGATAGCTCAGATATTTACTCTTTGGAGTAAGACAAGCCACTAGAGATAGGATTTGTAATCTGATGGTATATCAATCAATAAGAAGACACAAAACCACTTGGTTTAAATGGATGGTTGAAGTGCGATATCAAAAGAATGATTAGGGTTGACTAATGGAAGTAAAAGGGCAACAATTATAGCCAGTAATAGTTGAAAACAGTGAAAATATCTCAATAACTAACAATGGTGACAAACAATCAAAAATCGAGTTCAACCTTTTCAGTAAATGAGATATTTTACAAAGTTAAAACCAATCTGGCGATGGAAATAGTTTTATTCAACAGTTTGATAATGGTTTTACCCCTTTGAAACAGATTGATGAAAGAAGAAATACTATTAATGAAGAAAAGAAAAGAAATATAAAAAAAAAAAAATTAGGTGAGAGACTAAAAATGTTGCAAATGTTGCTAAATTGATAATTTTAGCAATTCGTTATAAAAAATCGATTAATAAATGAATAAAATCAATAAAAAAACAATGTTAATACTATATATATATATATCTTTATATATATATATATATATATATATATATATATATATATTCTTTTTTTTTAATCTAACAGTTAATTAACAATTATTAAATTTTATAATACTGAATAATTTTTTCTATGTATTGTCTTATGTATGTTATTAAGGGGGTGTTTTGATTTTTATTAATTATGTGATTAAACAATATCAATATCAATAAATATTTACATGATTACTGATATTTACTCTACTATACTGTCTACTATACTTTAATCTAATTAATCTAATTGTAATTGTAATAACTGTAATGTTGTTGTCATACTGCAGTTTTAATAATTTTTGTTTACGGTTAGTGTTCTATTTTTAGCTAATTTCCTATTTCATTATTAAATTCCCCCCCACCCCCTTCGTAATATTACGATATGAAATTTAATAAATACAATAGCTAGTAAATTTAGTTATATTTATCATTTACTTAATGAAATATATGAAGTACATATAATAATTTATTATTAATATTAATATTCTCCTGATTTTAATGATTCTAATAATTTTAATGATTCTAATAATTTTAATGATTTCCTTTTCACATGTTCTTATCTCTACAAGTTTATATTGTCTTATTGTTGTCAATCATATTTTCTTTTCCATTCTTAGGGCGGAAGAAACGGATTTGTTGGTAATCAATTGGATTTCCCATCTATTCTTGTCATCTGTTTGTTTACTTTGATTGGTGTCACCTTATGCAAAGAACAACCAGCCATAAATATAATTTTGTTTTGACTCCTGCCTAATTAGGTCACATTTGTTCTCAATCGGGAAACCATTCCATAAACCTAGTTACATGGCTCATTTACACCGTATATATACTATAAACCAAGTAGCATGGCTCATTTACAACCATATAAGGATTGTATACCATAAACGTAGTAGCATGGCTCATTTAACCAAACTGGATTAGACAAAAACCACTGTAAGATACTTACTCTAAGATAGTTAGTGTTAGATAGAAAGAAAGAAAATAGACAAAAAAAGCACTGAAAAATACTTACTCTAAGATATTTACTGTTATACAGTTTCTGTATGATTCTTACTGTTAGATAGTTTCTGCATGATTCTTGCTGTTAGATAGTTTCTGTATGGTTCTTACTGTTAGATAGTTCTGTATGATTCTTGCTTTTAAATACTTTCCGCATGATTCTTACTGTTAGATAGTTCTGTATGATTCTTGCTTTTAAATACTTTCCGCATGTTTCTTACTGTTAGATAGTTCTGTATGATTCTTGCTTTTAAATACTTTCCGTATGTTTCTTACTGTTAGATAGTTCTGTATGATTCTTGCTTTTAAATACTATCCGCATGATTCTTGCTGTTAGATAGTTTATGTCGATTCTTGCTTTTAAATAGGTATTGTACGATATTTGTATTAAAAAATACATAGATCTAACTGCTACAAAACCATTGATACCAAACAGTTGGAGGCTGTTAAACTGGATCAAGTAGACCAAATCGTTTCCGTAAACATGCTAACTTAATCAATTGATCAATTGATTTGACTACAAATCAAATTATGGTTACAAAAAATTACTCATTCTTTGGTTGTGAATGTAACTTAAAAAATTTATTGATTATACAGCTCAAAAATACCTTTAACAATAATCATCTGACCATTCATAAACAAAATGAATTAAATTAAACCTTAGTTTTCAATTTGCTAGATTCATTTCGAGTGGAATATTATTTCCTTAGTTTTAATCACATTTACTTTTGTTACATGACCATATTTGTCTATTTTACTTTATTTTACATATTCAATTCAATAAATTTGTTTATTGACTAATGTAAAACTATTTAAAGAAAAGAAAAAGGTTTTCAAAAAAAAAAAAAAATGAAAAAAACCCAATTTGGAAATATCAACATTGTACTTATTTTATTTATTCAGCATCAGCCATCGGGTGATCATCAATAGTCATACCATCTAATTCGTCTAATAATTCATCAATTGCAATTTCAGGAGCTTCGTCATCTTCATCTTCCGCATCAGTTTGATTATGCATTGGGTTTTCACCAGCTTTATATAAATTAATAGTTTGTCTTAATTCTTCATCTTCTTCTAATTGTTGTAAGAATATTTCATAATCTCTTTCAGCACGTTCTTGTTCTTGTCTTGCTTGTCTAGAATCATCATTAGCAACAATATCATTATGCTCTTTAGCCATTCTCTTAAGTTTCCATTTTCTATTTTTCGATTTCTTTGATTTTCTAGCATAATGTTTTTTAACAAGAATGACTTCGGGAGCATTAGTTTGATCAATAGTATCCCATAATTCCGAATTAAAATTAGTGTTAATCAAATAATAACCTAAACATGAATCTCCAGGATGTAGAATCCCACCTAAATGAGTTCTAATATAGAAAGATTTATCATTATGACCCATATCAGAAGCACGACATACTTCAATATCAGCCAAAACATGTTTACCTTTGACATCACCTGTTGGTTCAACATCTAAAACAATAAATTCAATCATTTGAGTGGCATCTAGCAATGCTGGGAAAGGAGCTCTCCAATATAAGTTAGCAGTTAAATCCGCCATTTTTAAAGTATTTGGGTCAATAAATTGAATTGAGTTAGAAACTTTAGAACATAAAACAATTCTTGATATTGATCCTAACGAATGAGCCAATTTTTTTGGTAAAATTACTAAATCATCACGACATATTGGGGCAATTTCCACTGAAAATGTAAATTTATAAGAAGAATTACCTGATTGAGTATCTGTAGATACTAATTCTTCTGATTTTTTATTTTTCAAAGGGACAACAGCTGCTAAAAAATCCAACATTTTTACAGCATGACCTTTATGATTATAAAAGAAATCTAATCCATCTTTTGATTCTTGAATTGAAATAGTATCAACATGAGCATTATGTTTTAAAATCAATTGTTCTAAATATAAAAATGTTCTTTTATGAGCAACTTTCTGCCTTATTTGAACTGTAGCTTTCCAAGTATTAGTAGTATAAGATTTTGCACAATCAGGACATTGCATAGCAACCACGACATATTCGACTTCAAAAGTTTGTTGCACTATAGTATTGGCCATAGCTTCCCCTTGTACCGTCAATTTAACCCTAATTCTTCTTGAATGTGGTTCAGTCCATATAAATGATGCATCAACTAATCGAATCTTATTTAATCCTTTTAATTTTCTTAAACAAAGAGCCAATAATTCTCGAGATTCCAAATCTGCTCGAATCCATTGTTGAGGAGGTTGTAAAAATCGTTCACAATTTCGACAAAATGAAACATTAGCCTCCCTGGGTATTCCTTCAGTAATATCTACCGTTAATTTGATACAATCATAACACATTACAAGTCCCTGGGACCCATCCATGGGCACACCACAGTTGCAACACAACACAATCGCAACCCCACCTTCAACACTATGATTATGCTGTAACTGAGTATAATCTGACATAGCTAAATTAATTCTCTTAAACTCTTCTTTTATTATAGCTTACTTATTATAAAAATAGTAAAAAAAAATTAAGATGAGTTTCTAAAATTTGTTCCTGTATATTAGAGTCACGTGCACGGGTTTGTAAATCAACAAGTTGACGATTGATTTATAGAGAAGGTAGTAGATTATACGGGGTTTATATAGTGGGAATATGCCGGGGAAGAAAAGGTCTGCGGTAGTTAAGTTTGAAGATGAGGATGAGGATGTTCCGTTGAGCAAAAAAGTCAAGCTAGAGCCGAAAACGGTTGATAAAGATACAAAAAATGGCAAATTGAAGCTTGATAATAGTGATGAAAATGGCAATGAACAGGATATTGATAAGGATGTCAAGGCAAATGATGGTACCGAGAAAGATAACAAGAACAAAATTACCAATCTTAATAATAATAATAATAGTGATAGTAATAATAATAATGATAATGATGATGAAGACGAAGAAGAAGAAGAAGAAGAAGAAGAAGATGATGATGATGATGAAGATGATGAGGCAGGAGAAGAACGTAAACGAACGACGATTTTTAATTTTGATGGAGAGTCATATACATTTAAGGAGAGACCTAGTGTAATTGAAGAGAAAGAAGGAAAAATTGAATTTCGAGTAGTTAATAATGATGATACTCGAGAGAATTTGATTGTTTTAACTGGGTTGAAGAATATTTTCCAAAAGCAATTACCTAAAATGCCTCGAGAATATATTTCTCGATTAGTTTATGATAGATCCCATTTATCGATGGCAGTTGTTCGAAAACCATTAACTGTTGTTGGAGGTATTACTTATCGTCCTTTTAATAATCGACAATTTGCGGAAATTGTATTTTGTGCTATCTCTTCAACCGAACAAGTTCGAGGTTATGGTGCCCATTTAATGAATCATTTAAAAGATTATGTTCGAGCTACTTCACCAATTAAGTATTTCTTGACTTATGCCGATAATTATGCTATTGGATACTTTAAAAAGCAAGGTTTCACCAAAGAAATCACCCTAGATAAATCAGTTTGGATGGGTTATATTAAAGATTACGAAGGAGGAACGTTAATGCAGTGTGAAATGTTACCATCTACCTTAAGATACCTTGATTCTGCAAAAATCTTATTACTTCAAAGAGCAGCAATCGAGAAAAAAATTCGACAACGATCAAAATCTAACATTGTAAGACCTGGTTTACAAATTTTCAAAACTAAAAAGAATAGTAATTTATCACCAAGTGATATTCCTGGATTATTAGAAGCAGGTTGGTGTGAAGAAATGGATAAATTAGCCCAAAAGCCAAAAAGAGGACCTCATTATAACTTTATGGTTGCTCTATTTTCTGAATTATCAAATCATCCTAGTGCTTGGCCATTTGCTGTTCCTGTAAATAAAGAAGAAGTTCCTGATTATTACGAAGTCATAAAAGAACCAATGGATTTATCAACCATGGAATCAAAATTAGAGAATGATAAGTATGAATCTTTTGAACAATTTTTGTATGATGCTAAATTAATTTTCAAAAATTGTCGAAGTTATAATGGTGAAACTACTACTTATTATAAAAATGCTAATAAATTGGAAAAATTCTTAACCAATAAAATTAAAGAATCACCTGAATATGCCCATCATATGGAATGAGAAATATCGAAACATCTGTTTATAAAAACTTCAAAAGTCGAAACATGTATTTATCAGACTTCAAAAATCGAAACACTTATTTCTCAAACTAATATTTTTCAAAAATTGAAAATACCCATTTATCAAACTTATAATTTTCTTTATTTCTGTTGTATATTATTTGTATTATTAATCAACAAT
The DNA here is from genome assembly GCA_030705115.1 of Suzukiozyma pseudoglaebosa. NCBI lineage: Eukaryota > Fungi > Ascomycota > Pichiomycetes > Serinales > Debaryomycetaceae > Suzukiozyma > Suzukiozyma pseudoglaebosa. Next base: position 12,572 of record JANIWI010000080.1, read on the forward strand.
CTTACTGTTAACTTGAAAAGTTTTCACTTCCTTTCTTTTTCATTAAATAACCACATTTGTTAAAAAGTCGTGTAGGACAATTGTTGATGAAATTGATAGCAATTACAACTTGATTCAACATAAATCACTAACAAATCATGGTTGCCCAAGTATATTCGAGCTCCAGCTCAGAACAAGTTGCTTCAAGTTTAGGAAAGTACCTTTTAAGTCAACAGAATGATGCCCTTAAAACCAATTCAACTTTCAAAGTCGCTGTTTCTGGTGGTTCATTAGGTAAAGTATTGAAGAAAGCTTTAATTGATGATGAAACAATAAATAAACAAATCCAATGGGATAAATGGGAGATATTTTTCAGTGATGAAAGATTGGTTCCTTTGAATCACCCAGATTCCAATTTTGGATTATTCAATAAAAATGTATTACAATATTTGACGGTTAAACCTAAAGTCTATACAATTGATGAATCTAAATTGACCGGTAAAGATGGTCAAATTGAAGGTAGTGATTGTAAACAAGATGAATTGATTGCTGAAGAATATAGTAAATATTTACCTAAAAATTTGAAAATTGATACTATATTATTAGGTTGTGGACCAGATGGTCATACATGTTCTTTATTTCCTGGTCACAAACTTTTGAATGAAACTAGTAAATCAATTGCTTTTATAAATGATTCTCCAAAACCTCCTCCAAGAAGAATCACCTTTACTTTCCCAGTTTTGAAAGCAGCAACTTCAATTGCTTTTGTTGCTGAAGGAGCTGATAAAGCTCCAATTTTAAAACAAATTTTCAATGATCCAACTTCAAAATTACCTGCTCAATTAGTTAATGAAATCGATACTTCTACTAAAGTTTCGTGGTTTGTCAATGAAAATACTTTAACTGGTGTCGATATAATCACCTCAAAGTACTAGTTCCTTATTTAGTCATTTATATACATTGTTAATTCATAAATTTCCCCGTAAATTCCAGTTTTTAACTTTATCAACCGATTCTGTTGATGAATCTTGGGTGTGAGAAAAATCTAGTTGTAGGTTAACTAATTACAATTTTTGTTTCTTATAGAACAATGGGTATGTAATTGGCGATATATCGAGATCGATAGAAGGATTACTAACTAACTCAAGGTTTAGGAGTTGCATTATGGCTTTGTCCTCGTCCAAATTCTCAATTATATGATAAGTTAACGACATTGGCCAGTTCAATAAGTACATTATTTCCGGGTCAACCACCGAAATTTGAACCTCATATTACGATAACGACTAATGTCGTGGTGAACTTAGAAGATAATGTCAAAACCCGAGATGATGTTGATAGAATTTTATCAAGTTGTGTAGCAGCTATAGATTGTTTACCGAAAAATCATGAAAATTTAGTTACATTGGGTAAAATTGATTCACAACGGAAATATTTTAAAAAACTATATTTTCAAGTTAGAAGAGATCCAAACTTAATCTCATTTGCTCGAATTATTCGAGAATTATTCGTTATATTACCTTATGAAATTGAATTGGAAGATCGCAAAGTTAATCCTCAGCTATATGAAACTAAGAAATTGAAGAAAAGTCAAACCCTGACAAATATTCCGGTTAAATGTCTTGATACAGGTCCTATTAGACGTAGAGCTAGTGATGAAGCCAGTGAATGGTCAATTTCTGAATTTGATCCTCATTTATCTTTGGTGTATTCTGATTTATACCCAATTGATAACGCATTATGGAGGACTATCAAAACGAGAATTCAAGATTATTTGAATATAGAAAACTGCGATGATCCGAATCTAATTGATAATGGATTGAGTTGGGATGGTGGAATATTAAAGTTGGTTTTATGCGAGGGGGATGTTTCTGAATGGATAACTTTAGGAAGTGTAGAAATTCATTAACAAAATGTGATATAGTTACTGGACATATATTACTAAGCAAGCCATCAAACTTGAATGAGACTATGAGTCTATGATACTAAATTGATAAGTTCAATCAAATGATACTTACATTTTACTTTATGACACAGCTTTATTGATACAAAATGCAACCATATCTAGTTGCTATTGTGAACCAGTTAATACTTTGACACTTTTGACACAAATGGTAACTCTTTCCAACCAATAAACTTTTGTTGGTCTTTTGTTGGTCTTATGTTGCTAATCTTTCTGGATTTTTGTTGTTTATCAATCTTGAAAAAAAAAATGACTTTAGCAGCATTTCTTTTCCTGGTTATTTGAAATCTGACCTTGTATATTGCTTAATTAATCATTTACTTCTTTTTAATGTATTACTGGTACGATTCTACGTAAGTGTACAAAAACTGCTAATGCAAAGGACTATAAGTTCAAAATTAAACGTAGGTAAGTATGAACTGAAATTCAGTAGATACAAACTAAAGTTAAAAAGAAAATTTGTATCGATAAATACATCTCTTGGTTGAAGTTTTCTCCCTATGTGGTATAAACAACTATTAAATGATGTTTCTATAATTATATACAACTTTTTTCTAACTTCTCTATACTTAGTATATACTTTTTTAACTAACTTTTCTATACTTAGTATATACAAATTTTCTATATATTAATAGATTTAGAAATAACTATCATCTATATAGCATATTCCTTTTTCAATTGGTTTTTCAATTACATAGTTGTTACGAAATTTGGAGTATGCTTTTAAGAGATCCAACCTAACAGGTTTCAAACTTGGCAAATGTTATGCCACTGTAGATACTTGAAGACCAAGCAAAATCGATTGTTCAAGATTATCGAAGACAATGTAATAGCTCGACAACAGCAACAGCAAGTAGAGACTGTCAACCAACATTAGGCAGCTTTTACTTGCTAACCAATTTCTGGTTTTGTGAGACTTTTTGCAATAATAGACAAGAAATGTCAATCCAAACGTATCGAAGCAATTAGACTAGAGAAAGAAGAAGAGAAATAGAAATAGAAACAACTTGAATGAATACATTGACTTTCTCGCAAGCATTTGTAAATACATCATCTAATTCGACGCCAATAGAATCACTACAAATGATCAAAATATATAAAATTTGTAGATATTCAAAAATCTCAAAATTTAAATTATAGATAACACAATTGTAATTGATTTATCAAAATTCATATACAATCTTCAAATACTTACAGTTCAACCCTTTATTGACCCTTTCCTTACTAAAACTGGAGTTTGACAAGTAATTTAATATTTTCACGTGACTATGTCAATTTCTTTGACTTTGATCAGGTTGAACTCAAGAACCAAAGAAGTAATTACTACAGCTGGGACAGAAACATGACTAATCCATTCCGTGGATTGCTCAATAGACTACAGGGTCAGTCTAGTCCACAGTATCAGCCTGTGGCTAATCAAACTGCCAATATTCCTGGAGGATTTTCGATGGAGGATTCAAATACTAGTTCACCACCAATGACACAATCACCATTTGTAACTAGATCAGCCATAATTTTACAGACAATTTTGATTAAACCATTTGTATTATTGCTAATGATGGTTTTCCGAATTTTGGTTACGATTGGAGAGTTAATATTTTATAAAGATGCTAAAAATGACAAGATTGTAGAACCAATTGATAAAGTATGTCGATTTGTTCGAGATTTAGAGGATAATTTATCACCAGAGCAATTGGAAAATAATGGTTTGCCGCCATTCTTTCAAGGTAGTTATACTCAAGCTTTATATATGGCAACCCACCGAGGAAAATTCTTATTTGTCTATTTGACAAATGTTAACAATGAGTACGATCAAGATATTTTTCAAAATATCATTATGAATCCTGAATTTTTAGAACTTTTTCATCCAAATAATATCAACAGTCAAAATACTGTTATATGGGGCGGTGATTTAACTAATCCTGAAGCTTATCAGTTAGCAAATAGCTTAAATGTGACAAAATTCCCATTTTTAAGTTTATTATGCTTAACTAGTACTACAACAATGACTCCAGAGGGGCCTATAAAATCTGCTCCTAAGATATCATTAATATCAAAAATTCAAGGCAATTTTCATTCAACGGCAAATGCTTTAATTCAATCTAAATTCAAGAGTAAAATAAACCGGTACGAACCAGATTTAGCAATTATACGAAATGATCTACGAGACAAATTTATGTCCCAAGTACTTAGTAAACAACAAGAAATAAATTTTCAAAATTCTTTAAGGAAAGACCAATTGAAAAAGCGACAAAAAGATTATGAACGAGATTTGAAACAATACTTGATTTATAAGTTACAAATTTTAAAACTGTATCCTCAAGATAATTCGATAGATTGTGCTAAAATAGCTATCAAATTATCTAATGGTACAAGACAAACTTTCTATTTTCCGGCTGATAATTTGGTTGAAGATATATTTATTTACGTTGAGTTAATAAATCGAAATTATTACAATGATGACAATATAGTGTCAACATTAAGTGAATCCGAATTTAATACCAGGTTTCGCTCTTTTGAACCAAAATTCAGTTTTGAATTAAAATCGCCGTTACCTCCAAGAGTCAACTTGAAAGGGATGACAAAAAGCAGAATTAGAGATGTTCCCAGTATATATCCCAATGGTGTATTAATTGTTGAAGAAGTTTGATTTTATCAATTTTATTTGAAGCTGAATTTGCGTAGGAACCGACTACCTAAAGATATATTGTCGTTCAAACATATTGTTTGCTGATTTACTGAAATTATATTGTTTTCAGCAATGAAAGGCAAATTATGTGAAAGTGTTCATTTCGAGAGCCTATGTGGTGGAGAAGTCGACAATGAAATGAATTGTAATTGCAAATATTGCACGAGATGAGATTTTCTTTAAACTCAATAGCGTACAATATTTGCAACTATAAAATTTGCATTTTTCATATGGATACCATTTAGCTTCTTACATATTTTTAGGTATCAAGTTACGATTGTGATCATATCCATACTTGACAATTTGGATCAAGTTCTTAATTAACAATCAATTACAATTATGTAGGTTCATTTTTCTACATTGGGATTGGTAGTCCAAAGAAAATTAAACTTTTTGGCCTTTTATATTCTACTATACAATATACTTACAAGTAATAAGAAAACGACACCATGTCACCTCTATTTCGACACTCTATTTTTCTTCTTCTTTTCCTTCTTTTTCAATCCAACGAATCCCGCCTTAATTATATTCATATAACTTAACCAAAATTGTGGTAAATCTTCTGTTTCTATAACCGTACTTAACTTCACCTTGTCAGATTTGTCGCCTTTCTTCTTTCCATTCATTGATAGTCTTAATAAGATTGGATATTGTTGAGTATTAGTTACAGGTACACCATATTCAATGACATTAGTAGCTAAATCAGTGTTGGTTTCATCAATATCAAGAGTTGTCAATCTCTTTTGGGTCAAGTATACCGAAGATTTTCCATTGTTACTAACAAGCAACTTTTCCACTGCCTCCAAAAACTCCTGATTGTTCAATCTACCCATATTCTTCTACTATATAACTAAGGTTGATAGTTGTTCAACAAATTATTTTCAAAAAAGTTGTCAAAAAGTTTGACGCAAATTGTCACAAAAATTGACACCAAGTTTTTTATTCGATTTTTAACATGGTTGAATCACCGGTAAGCCCAAGTGACAAATTACCATATTAGATTTGAGTTGAGACTTATCTGTCAGTTGCTAAGGTGTAATATTCTTTATAAGAATATAAGTGGACAGTTGAAGAGCTGATTTTAGCGGGGATAAAATTTTTTGATCTCTTATCTTTTGATAAGAAATATTTTAACTGGGTGAATATATTGAAGAAAACAAATTATATTTGTTGCATTCATGACTGAACATCTCACCGGAAGGTTAACAACATTAGGTTTCTCGATCTTGATATGCTTATTTTCGGGTACGGTTTACTTGTATGGAATTTATTCACCTCAGTTGATGAGCCAAGTCGGGTTATCAGCTAGTGATTCGGCAACAATTAGTTTCTCGTCGACTATAGGGTCTTCAATAGGAGGATTACCTGCTGGGTTTCTTATAGATCATTTTGGTCCCCGATTAGCTATAATACTAGCCAGTATTTCTGTATTTTTGGGATATTTTGCAATTTATCAAATCTATATTCACAAATACAAATCGGTATTAGTCTTAAGTTTGGCTATGATCTTTGTTGGCATGGGTTCAATTACCGCTTTTTATGCAACTTTGAAATCAACTCAAATTAATTTCCCCAAGAATAGAGGTACTGCTTCAACTGCCCCAGTAGGTGCTTATGGTATGTCTGCAACGATGTTCTCGATTATTACTGCCATTTGGTTTCTGAATAATTCTGGAGGATTGTTGCAGTTTTTGGCGTATTCATGTGGATTGGTAATTTTAATCGGATCTTTCTTTATTCATATTTATTTGGATCATGATGACGACGAAGAAGAGGATCAAGTAAAATTGACTAAATTTGATGGTTCTCCATCCACTGACACTACTCCATTAGTTTCTAGATCGCCTTCATTTGTTGAGCCCAATCAGTTTAAAGGTTTAAAGCGAAACCCATCGTTTTTTGGATCTTTCTCCTACTGGTTAGGCCCAAGAACTGAAAGTACCAGCTCCAATAACAACAGTGAAGTAGAAATGGGATTGGAGGCTTTGAGAAACGAAAGAAAATATTCTTTATCAAACCCATTTGATAGAAACAATAATGCAGGTATTCAAATAACAGTAACCCCCAAAATTAATGTTTTTGATGTAATTAAGAGAAGATTAACCGATAAAGTTTACTTAGTCCACTACTTGATTGTATCTTTAACTTCAGGTATTGGCCAAATGTATATTTATTCAATCGGGTTTATGGTTGCTGCCCAATATAATTATACATATAACGATAACCCAGATAAACAATCTCGAAATCATATGATTGCTAAAGTGCAAGCATTACAAGTTGGAGTTATATCAATTGCATCATTTTCTGGTCGAGTTATAGGAGGATTATCTTCCGATTTTATTGTCAAAAAGTATAATTTACAAAGGTCTTGGATTGTGCTTTCCACATGTGTTGTATTATCTTTTGGACAAATTGTTAGTATTATGAATGTTAACAATACTGCGGTTTTAACATTGGGATCTATCATAGTGGGAGGAAGTTATGGGTTAATTTTTGGAACGTATCCCGCTATTATTGCAGATAAGTATGGTACAAGGACATTCTCAACTACCTGGGGATTGATATGTACTGGTCCAATATTTACGTTATTGTGTTTAAATAAAATCTTTGGTTATGTTTACGATGACAATTCAGAGAATGGAATTTGTTTAAAAGCAAATGGTTGTTACAGAGACGTATTTAAATTAAGTTTTGCGCTATGTTATGTTGCTCTAGTACTGTTGGGCATTCTTATGTGGTGCAACAAGAGGAAGTAAATTTTATTCCATTTCAAAAATATATTTTGTTTTTAAACTATGTACAATATGAACAATTTGGGTATTCAAGCAATGTATTTATGTATTTAAATTTGATCATCATTACGTTAATTTGTGTTTAGTTGCTTACTCAACAGTATGTAAACTTTCCAAACTAATTTCTTCCACAAGAGATCTTTGATAAGATATTTTACCGAGTAAATTATGGAAATACGAAAAACTCAATTCAGCATCTTTTATAGTTTTCTCCAATTTTTCCTTTTCTAATGATCTTTTGTCAATACTGGTTTGAAAATTATTCATCACTTGTCTAGCAGGGTAGTTCAACACTTGTCGACATTCCTTAGATACTCGAGTTGCATTAATGTGTGCATAATCCATATCTGCAACTTGTTTTTTCAATTTCCTAGCTTGTTTTCTAGGGTATGCATTTGGAATATCACTGATCAAATAGTAAAGCGTGAAACCACCAACAGCAGCTAGAACCGGTGCAACCACTTTTTTCGCTACAGAAGGAGTAATCATATGAGACACAGAATATAATCTTTGAATAACAGCTCCTGTAGTGAGGACCTTTCCTGATAAATATAATGTATGTAATGAAAACTGGCTTGGTATGGTTTCTTTCAATGTCATAGCATTATTGGTTATATTAGATATAATTGATGAAGCGCTGTATTGTGAAACGTGAGCTGAAGTACTAGATATTATTTCCTTTGGTAATCCCAACCATAATAAACATGATTCTATAGAAGGATCAAAAAAGTCGGTAAATTCAATTGTGTCATTCAATTTCCGATTAATAACATCCTTTTTCCTAGTAAACATTAAATCAGAATTAAACTTCTTATCATTCAAAAATTCTTCTCCTAAGGTACTTTGACCATATTTTATTACTTCATCAACTGTTTCTGAGGTTAAAATTTTAGCATGATGTTCTGAATTCGAAACGGCAGTTAATATCATATTGATCATAGCACTTTGTGTTTCTTTAGCATATTCATAAAGGTACAGTAAGCCTTGATATGGAACGAGTTGTTTATCACCCAATTTACTAACTTCATGTATTATTTCATTTCTGGTATTATCATAAACATCTGAACAAACATTTTCAATTAAATTGTTTATAGCTTCTCCAATCTTGGCACTTTTAGTTAAAATTTCGTCATATTTTGGTGTAACGTTGTTGTGCAATTCTTTAATAGTGTCTTCCTTTTCTTGAGCGTAAACTTTCTCATTTAATGTAGATAAAATTTCTAAATCTCGCAAAATATTTAATAAATAATCTTTTGCAGGTAAAAGTTTTGAAATTGATCTTTTGTCCAAAATAAATTTTCTTAAAGATGCTTCCAATAAATCAAAATCTGGATTATTATGATTGTTTTTATCATTTGGGTCGTCACCGCCATCAGGATCATCGCCACTTCCATTAAAAATATCAGTTGAGCTAACAAAGTGAACAAATTCTCTGGCGTTCTTATAAGTCTCAGGAGACAAAGATTTAATTTGATCTAAGATACGATTTTTACATTTTTCTTTATCACGGATATTATCGAATCTATTGACAACAATGAAAACATATCTTTTTTCGGCAGCGGCGGCCGCTATGAATTCTTTAGCAGATAAAGTAAAATGGTTCTCTGAGCTGACAACAAATACCACTAAATCAATTTCTTCTTGTCTTGAAAATACCTGAGTAGTTTGATATGAATCCATATTTAAACCAGGAGCATCAATCAATTTGATATCAATCACCCCATTATTCAAGAGACTTTCTGTGAAAGAGCGATGATCTAAAACGTAAACCTTCAATAAGCTATACTTATCACATTCGTAAACTAAATCTTCCAATTTCGTTAAAGGAAAAATTTGATAAGAAGATTCGTCTTCCAACTTGTAAGTTTTACCTATTGGAACCGCATGAACTTCTTCAATCGAATGATTTTCACGAGAAGCATCAATAACTTCACAAAAAACTGATGTACATGGTTGTTGATCTTCAGGCAAAATCTTTCTTCTCAATAAAGCATTACAAAAAGTTGATTTACCTGAATTTAAATCACCAGTAACAAACACTTTTGACGATGTATCATCGACCCTATCTTTCAAATTCAATAAATATTTCACTTGTTGACGTAATTTTTTATCTAATAATGAAGCAATTGATTTTTTGTCTAATGATGCACCCAAATTTTCATTATTATGACCAGTTTTAATATGAATATTCAAAATTTTAAAATCAGGGACCTTCTCAATATCATCATCATCATCATCATTATTATTGTCATCATTTCCTGTATTAGTATTGTCGAGATAAACTCCAATTCTTGCTTTGGATACTGATTTCATCAGTTGCTTATTTTTCAATATTGCCAAATGTGCCCGTCTAGAATTCAATACTGAGTTGATCTCAGAGTCTATAGGGAAAAATATAGGTCTAGCACTGTTTTCCTGACTTAATTCTTCTAATAATTCAATAGTTTGATTGATTGATCTTCCAAGAGCAATTCTATGGTCATTATAATGGAGTTGCTGGAGCGAAGTGCTAACGGTCCTCCTCTTCCTAAATACATCTCTTGAGCTTCCTTCACCAACCAGACCATCTACCAACGTAGTTGAATCACCCCCGAATCTTCCTTCATTAGGAATGTACATCACCGTCGATGGCAATCCAGTATTTTGAGAATCAACTACTGTCACCGCCTCATCATCACTATCATCACTTAAATCTTTCTCCGGGTTCAAGTGTACAAATTCGTTATAACTCATTGTATCCCCTTCTCTAACTTCATCTACTAATTGTATTCCTATCTTACGTCTCCTGGTGCCACTGGTTTTTTTTGTATACCGATTGCATCACGTGAGTTTCTTTAAAACTAATAATAGTGAATTTTAAATGTAGTTGGCGTCCTAAATTGAAGAGATTACCATAGTAAAAGGTAACGATTATCAGGGGAAATGATTGAAGCTAGAAAATTCTATTTTGTTTCTGGCAGATTAAGTTTCTAGTTATAATTTTAACCAAATTTTACAATATACATAAAATATATAAATATTTTAGTAGAGAAGCTATAAGAAAGTATTCACCGTCGGATGATGAGATGCTAACTGTAACCGATAATTGCTCTGGTCTATTCTTTGATGTATAGTGTGAGTGAACCAAAGCTCGGTTCCTGAAGCAGCAGGAGCAATTCAATAGAACAACCAGTTAGGCATTGTTATCAAGAAGAATACAGGGATTTTTAAATAATTTTGAATCCTAAGGGACCCATAATATTATTGATATTTCACTTACTTGGGAACCTAATAGGCTCATACAAATAATTATCGATATTTCACTAACTTGGAAACCTAATAGGCTAATAAAATTTTGATTTTTCAGAAACTTGGAAACGTAAGAAATGCATAAAATTATTAATATTTCATTAAGTTAGGAATCTAATATACGAAGTTGGCAGTGGTAAAATAATAGAAATGTACTGCTATTTTCAAACGTCTGAATAGATCAATGTATCAATCTTTGTCAGAGACAACATTCTTGTCAATTTTTTTATAGTGCTCTTTTTCTTGAAAATTCTCAATATGATTTCAAATTCGGTAATTCAATCTATCTAGCATTCATAGTGTAGTCATACTTGATAATACTTGACATTTGCCATAAATGTCAATGCTATTGGTTATAGTTTCCAACATCTGGGAATCTCCGGTTTATCTGCAGTCCGCATTATCAATGATAGTGAAATATTGATGTTATCAATGGAAATGAACAAAATTAATCATTAGCTATGGTATTGGCGACTTTTGATGTATCCAACGTGACTAGTATACCAGTCCAGCATATAACACCGTCTAACTTTGCACCATACGGCGAGGTTATGAGTGGAGAACATCAAATTCTTCAAGATCATATAAGTGCTAATTATGGTACTGCAATTAAAATGTTAAATGTAACTCAATCAATAGATAATTATAATGATTGCCCCAGTGGTGAAAAATCAAAACCAAATTGGAATATTTTTCGATGCTCCAATCCTAAGCATTTGATTGAAATTGATGGTAATACCTCTTCTTATTTGGCTAAAGTATTAGAAAGACATCCATTTACTACTCAAACTTTCGTTCCAATGGGTCAGTTATCTTCAAAATTGTCTTACATAGTAATTGTGGCGGAGACTGATACAACAACAACTCAAAATTTACCTGATCCAGCATCAATCAGAGCTTTCATTGTGAAAGGTAATCAAGCAGTTACTTATGGAGCTGGTACTTGGCACGCACCAATGGTTGTTATCGATGACCAAGTACCTTTTATCGATTTTGCAGTTTTCCAATACGCAAATGGAGTTCCCGATGAAGATTGTCAAGAATGTTATTTTGAACCAGGTTATTCAATAAAATATCAAGTAAATATCGAATCAAAACTATAATCCAAACAAATAATGATGTTGAAACGATTTAGGATCTATCAATGGTTCATAATTACTAACTCAATCTCGACATTCCAAAATTAATTACACTATATAAAATCAATAATTTCCTTAATGACATTTGTAGCGTAAGTTTGTTTTTGCTGCTCGTTCATCCCTTCCATATTCCCTTTAGCTAACTTTAGTTTTTCAAATATAGTTGATAAATCAAAATTTGCATTTTGTTTCAAAACATCTGCATCTTCATTATATTGTTGCTCATCCTCTAATCCAGTACCCCATGCACCTTCATTATACTGTTGTTCATTCTCTAATTTAGTTCCACAGGCATCTTCACTATGTTGTTTGCCATTCTGTACTCCACATGAATGTACCTCCCCAGTATCGCCATCAGGAGAACTTTGATTTCCATTGGAATGTTCACTTAACAAACCTTCGGTCATTTCATTCAATTTATCAAGCTTATTTCTCTCATAATTTTGAGGTTTTAGGTCGAGATTTTTCCATTTATGACTATGAAATATCTCTGTCAATCGGTGTTTGCCAATCTTTTCTTGATATTGGTTAGTACCAACCTGATTAAAGTCAATAAACTCCATTGCATGAAGGCCTACATTATCGTCAAACTGTTCGATCAAATCCGGTTGCGCTTTGTTGCTACCAACCACAACCATGAACCCTTCCCACATATCACCCATAGCATCTCTCATATCATCCAAGATGTCCAAGATCCCTTCAACATATTCAATAGGATCTTGATTCATATCAAAACAGAATACAATTCCTTCAATCACCTCTCTTAACTCTTCAAATTCTTCACTACAAAATTCGTGATACCACTTTTCAAACCCATCCAACTTCTCCTCCCATGAACACGGATTATCTCGTCCATCCTCGGGGAATTCATCAATCAATAGACTGATCTCCAGCTGGAAATACTTATTATCTATCTTAGCTTTAACAATATGGCCGCTATGACATATATTTTCCCCCAAAAAATCGTCAACCCCAGCAATATGCTTCGAAACTGTAAACTTGCCACTCTTTGGAGCCCCCAATACTAACACATAGTTCGGTATCATGGTTTGAAATTTGTAGGCCTCGGATTGTTAGTGCCAGGGAACTGTGTTGATGATTTTGAGTGCGGTTCAAAAATGGTTGTAAAATCAACCATTATTGTTTTTATTGTACTGGCATGGCACCATCAGTGGCTATGACAGCTTCAGGTAGCAAGGACGAAGCAGACGAGGTCAAAGAAGTAGCAGGTTTACTGGGGATTCAATTGGAGAATTTGTTGCTACGAGAGGATGATATCTATCAAACGTCGTTAAATTCTGAAGAGTATCTTGAAAGTTTGGCACCAATTATTAAGGATTCAATCAAAGCCAATGGGTTGAGTGGTTTGATAGTGAAATTGAATGATATAGTGAAGAGCAAGGATGCAGAATTGAATGAGTTATCGTTGAATTCAACCGATGAAATTAATACTTGTATCGATACAATCGATGACATTCACGAATGTTCAATACGATTAGCCAAGGGACTAAACGAAGTCAATAAGAGTTTAGGAAGCTCAGTACTGACGTTAGTAGCGAAAAAACGAAGCTTGATCAAAAGCAAACAAATTACCACTAAGATAAATGAAACTTCAGTAGTATTAACCCTATGTATACAAGTATTAGAAATTACCAATAAAATCCATGAATTGATTAAACAACATAAGTATTTTAGTGGATTGAAGCTTATTGATGAATTGACAAATATTCATTTACCTCAAGTCGATAATTTTAGCTTTGCTTTGAAAATATATGACTCTATACCTCACTTAACAAAAATGATTAAAGAAGAATCATTCGATAATATTGTTGATTGGTTATCAATTAATTTGGAACGGAAATTACCCTCTATTGGTCAATCAATTTATTCAAATCTAATCCAGTTACAAAATAATTGGAATCTAATCAAACGAAACAACAAAGGTTACATACCTTATAAATTAAATACACCAATTGAACTTTCCCTCCGTGATCCTCAATTGAATTTCAATGCTTTCAAAGACCCTAGTCTACAATTAGATTTAAATATAGTTTATGATGGAATATTAGTTTATCAAACTTTATATGAACAAGAATTATTAAGCTCTTTATATCATAAAGAGTGGATGAAAAAATATAATAAAATCATTTATCCAATAACTTCAGCTACAGCTGAAAGAATTGCTCAATTTCTGAACCTTCAAAGTTTAGAAGATTATTTGCAAAAGATAAGTTCATTTTTCATTATGGACAAGCAAATTAACACAGCTACTAAATTTCAACTAAGATCAAATTCTAATTCAAATGATTTATGGAATAGTTATGTAACAAAACTAAAACCTGTCTTACTAAACTTTTTAAATACTCAAGACACAAATGATTTAGAAGAATTGGCAGCATTTAAAGATTTAATCGGAGATTTTCTACAGGTAATGGAAATGAGTAATTATCGAATAATCGAATTGTACGAAATTTTAATGATTATTTTAAAAGATCACTTTGCCCCTCGTATTATACAAAATTTCCGATTAGAATTTTTAGATTCAATTCATACTGATCATTATATGCCATTAGTGGTCGATGCAAAGACTGACTATAATAATATTATGCAAATTTGCTGGTATAAATCAGATGCCCCTTTTGCTCCCGCAAATGTCAAACTGATGCCGATAACATTCCCATTCAGTGAAGATTATGTTCATTTTTGTTTAGGTATTCGTTCATTAATAGAAGATGTATTACAATTCATTAGTCAACATTACAGTTATGAATTAAATGAAATAAAAAGCATCTTGGTTAATGATATAATTGAAAAGGTTTTGGGTGATCAACCTGGTGTTGGTATCAGCCATGATATTCAGGAGTTTATTTCAAATAATCCAACAAAAGAAGTGGTAACACAAAGTTACACAAATCTCGAATATTATTTGTATAGTCTTTACGAAGTTGGCAGATTAATTAACAAGAAGTTAAGAGACCAAATTGGGATTGGAATTAATAACATCGATGCTAATGATGTCTATGCTTTAAGGGCTGTAAGGCATTTTAGTGAATTAAGAAAATTTTCTGAACAACAAATATTTGATATGGTTGATATTAAGATAACTGAATTTTTAGAAATATTTGAGTATGGTGATGTTTGGTTAACTACCAGGGAGAACCTGGAAGCAAACTTTGATATTAAAGACTTTGCGTTATATTTGGATAATCTATTTACCAAGAATTTTTCAAATTTACCATTAGCTATCAAAACTTTAGGACTATTTAGAACATTTGATAGAGTATCCGAACATTTTCTTGACTTATTGAAGTCTGCTCAAAGGTATACTCGGATTGGGATTCAAAATTTTGATATGGATGTAAAATATATCGAAAAAGCAATGCAAAAATTGTACATTACAAATCAAAGTGCCGAAGAAACAAGGAATAATGTATTGGAATCTACATTTACTGAATTAAGACAAAGTATCAATTTATTGCTATCCGACAATTATGACGAATTCATTAATAATACTGGTTATAGAATGAGATATTTTGACAGTGTCAAGTATGATGATGGTATGAAACTTATATCAAAAATGAGAAATGGTGAAGAAGAGGAAACTGATCTCAAGGAAGAAGGAAATGTATCCACCATGAGCGTTGACCTGACATTAGCGCAATCTGGTGCTGCGGCTACATTTGCAAAATTCAGTAGTAGATTTACCATGAAGAATAATTCATTTGACTTCCCAAGTTGATGAAAATGTAAAATATAGAGAAAATTATCAGTTGATGTTTCTTCAAACTTTGGCAAAAATCAAAATATGTATTTATGTAATACGAATGTAATTACACGGTGAAATTTTGGTTGAGATTTAATTTATTACTCCCCTGAATCCGTTGATATCCAACGTGGATCTTACTATGTACAATGCTTATTCCAGTGACCATTGGAACTCAGTAACCTGCCAGATGTGTGTGGAAGAAAAATAAAGAAACCAAAGAATACCGTCTGTATTGATGACAATGATTATAGAACTTTTATAAGGTAAAATTAATATAGTAAGTTATACTGCCTATGACATTGTTGATCTCACATAATATTCTAGACTGTGAGTGTGATTTCTGTCTTATCCTAGCTTCATCTGTACATCATGACATCAATTGCATACCACAAGCAAATAAGACATATGATGTCAAATATTCAGCCTACAAGTACGTATTTCCACCACTCTGAATGCAGAAACCTTGCTTGTGGATGTTTGTTTCCGGGTATTAGCTTGATATTGTGTACCAGACTGTTCCTGGGTGTTACTTTGATGTCATCTACCAAAATTTCCACCAAGATTTATTTTCCAAAACAATTTCTTTAAGTTCCACCAGCTTTTTGTTAACTAATTGTTGAATTTCATCCTCTATCTGCTTTGACTTAATCTCCAATTGTTTCTCCCTTTCATCGTGTTCCAACTTGAACCAAATCGTGTTCAAGAAAATATAAACCGACGAAGCAACAAGGAAGGTATTATACAACGGGAATTTGAATTGACTCAATTTAACCTTGTCATGAACCAAACCATCTTCGGGGAACTTGGTCCTTGAGTATCTTCGAATAGTGACGAAAACTCGATTGTGAATCATTGACTTCATTATCAAACCCCTGGTACAAATTTTCAGTTGGTGAGCGCATGAGATGAAAAATTGGCTCCCCATATAAATTTTAGTTCTTCACCAGTAAATCAAACAACAGGAGGCAAAATGTTGGGTATAATGAGGATAAGGACGGTTGTTCCTAGGTCAAATTTGAATATCTTTAAGCAAAGTTTTAAAAGATTCCATTTGAGCAACAAATTACTCCAAAATTTACCCAAGGATACTGAGAATTCACCTAACCAGAATTCAAATTTGAATCAAAATTCAGCCAAAACTAGAGAAAACTCGACTTTGAATCAAGATCGGGCAAAGATGGATTTGATAAACTTACAAATAGCAAGAAATCAACAATATAGGAATAGAACTGCTACTTATTATTCGGCTGCATTTGCCGTGTTATTTCTAGCATTAAGTTTTGCTGCAGTTCCATTATATCGGGCAATCTGTAAACGAACAGGATGGGGAGGGATTCCAATTACTGATTCAAGAATGTTCACTCCCGATAAGCTTATCCCGGTTGATACTAATAAAAGAATAAGAATCCAATTTACTTGTCAGTCTTCAGGGGTATTACCTTGGAAATTTACTCCGTTACAAAGAGAAGTTTATGTTGTCCCAGGAGAAACGGCTTTGGCATTTTATAAAGCTAAAAATATGAGTAATGAAGATATTATTGGAATGGCAACCTATTCGGTATCTCCTGATCATGTTGCCCCATATTTTAATAAAATTCAATGTTTTTGTTTTGAAGAACAAAGATTAGCAGCTGGAGAAGAAGTAGAAATGCCGGTATTTTTCTTTATTGATCCTGAATTTGCCAAAGATCCTCAAATGAGACATATTGATGATGTGGTCTTACACTATTCATTTTTTAGAGCTTCTTATACCGATGGTGAATTGGCAGCGGTTCCCGTGGCCAGTATGGATTTGAAAGCATCGATTGCTTGAGACTAACAACTAGGTTCGATAAATATTCACATAGATCAACATAACTTGGTTACAAAAAAAACTTCTCTTGTACATATATATATATCTGTTTATATTAATTATATTACGTAAATAGCGGTGATATTAGGAATTACATATCTATTTTATTATGATGTCGAAAGTGATACCATGCAATTAGTAGGGTTTCTAAATAGTATGATTGTATGTATTTTCGACTTGAATTATGATAGTATCCATCTTAAACTATTATGCTTGTAATAAATTTCAACAAATCATGATTGTACTTATAATCAACTATAACGATTATTTAACTACAATTAGATTCAATTCTATGAATATATATTATCAGGCACTTATTTATTTATTCCATCAAGGTACTATTGGTTGAATTTGATCTTATCTTGTTTTCTCAGTCTTGGTCGGGCTATCACTGGTGATTTAATCCATCAGAAAATGCCTGCGTAGCGTAATGGTTAACGCGTTTGACTTCTAATCAAAAGATTCTGGGTTCGACTCCCGGCGTGGGTTCTTCTTTCAACTTGCGGTTTTAGCTCAGTTGGGAGAGCGTCAGACTGAAGCAATTCAGTTAACAGAGAAATCTGAAGGTCCTGTGTTCGATCCACAGAAATCGCATATTTTTTTAAATCCCAGTCAACTAGTATAGTATAAGCTATCTAGTTAGCAATTAGTTTTTAGAATTGGAACTGAAGAAATCAGAAATCAGAAATTCCTGTTGTTTGATTCACAGAAATTGCATATATTTTTTTTTAGTGAGTAGAAGGTTGACCAATTGCAACTCTGTGTTTACGGTTGAATTAGCATTATTTTGCTGCTCTGTGTATGAGAAACTTACAATTTATTTTTGTTGTTTCAAAACAATTATTAAGTTTTCACTAAGTTGTGAAATAGGTGGAGTTTTTTTTTCTTTTCTTAAATTTATTATATCATCGGTTCTAATCTATATTGATTGTTTTAGGTTAAAAGTCATACTTTGTTAGCAAATTGTTATATGTTTTTCATTCCAGTTTGTTCTACTCCATACTTCTCCATCATATTGTACTTTTGTTGTAGAAATCGATCCCAGTTACTGTTATGAATCACATTAATTGTGATTTTTCTCTTTACTTTGGTAGGCTTTATTTAAATTTTTTTTGATTTATGATCATTTGTGACCCGTTGGTTTGTACTAGTTTGCTTAAAACTTGCTGTTTGTTATTTGTTCTCTTACAATTCTGTTTTATCGTCTTTGATCCCAATTGTAACACATTTCTTAAGCGATCGCATTGTCATGACTGGAACAGGAAATAATTTCAATCAAGTACACCATTGCAAGAAACTCCAGAATAAACGGTATATAAGCATGGTTGATGATGGAAACAAACATAATGAAGCTAAGGTTCTGTATTTATTAAGTTTACTTGGTAAAAAACCTCAACAAACTGGTAATTTGGATGACGATTCCGATTATAGTGATATAATTCTGACAAGAATGAATTTGATGCTACCCAATAAATTGATTACTGATAGTCATTGGTTTGAACCAACACGAATATTGGTTGAAGATGATGATTTTGTATCCCCTACCAGTGAGGCTCAACATGATGTTGAAGAATCGGTGATACAATCCTATGAAGATAATCATCAGATGAATTTTAACCTTGATAATCATATAAAGTATATTGAAAACTCGCTATCACATCCTTTACCCGCTGGTTATATTGCTTATGACGCAAACCATACTTGGATGATATATTGGTTGACCAATTCATACAACCTTATTGTCCCAAATTGCCAATTTTTACAGTCAAATCGGGCTTTAGTGAAAGAAAAGATAGCTTCATGTATTATAAATGACGGAAAAGGTGGTATTGGCGGTGGATCTAATCAATTTGGTCATTTGGCTTCGGCTTATGCCGCTATTTTAACTTTGGTATCTATAAAAGAATATTCACTATTACAACAGATTCGTGGCAATTTATATGCATGGATCATGTCATTGAAATTGCCTGATGGCTCTTTTAAAATGCATTATAATGGTGAAAGTGATACAAGGTCTACTTACTGTGCATTAATAATATCGTCTTTACTAAATATTCAAACCCCTAAATTATTGTTCAAATGTCGAGAATATTTAAACAGCTGTCAAACATTTGAAGGTGGTTTTTCAGGTGTTCCTGGTACAGAAGCTCATGGTGGTTACACCTTTTGTGCATTAGCAAGTTACTTTTTGCTTTACAATGATAAGTTTGAATTTTATAGTCAAGAAAGCTTTAATCTAAATGCTTTAATTAGATGGGCTACTATGCAACAATATCAATTGGAAGGCGGATTGGCTGGCCGTACCAACAAGTTAGTTGACGCTTGCTATAGTTTTTGGATTGGTGGTTGTTATGCTATGTTGGAAACTCTTACTGATACACCTAACTCATCATTATTTTCAAGAATCGGGTTGAAAAATTATATATTGAGATGTTGCCAAAATAAGTTTGGTGGTTTTAAGGATAAACCTGGTAAACCAGTTGATTTCTATCACACAAACTATACTTTATGTGGTTTGAGTATTTGTGAACATGAATTGAAATTAAATAACAATTTGGATATGTTGGCATATACATTCGAGTCTAGTAACATAGATAAAAATCAAGTTACTGCCCCACTAAACCCAGTCTTTGGCCTACCATTAGGATTGGGTGAAGCATGCAAGGTTCATTTTACAAAGCCAAAAGACCATTGATTATTACACTAGTCTGCATTTTTTTGTTTATTAAATACATTAAGAGAACCAATCCTATACCAATGACTTTAAATATTTATCTTACAATATATACAACATCAAAACACGAGTCATTAGTATTTATGCTGCAAATTAAAGGGGGCATGGTTCAATGAAAGAAAAAACCACCCTGATTATCGATGTTCATTTTATTTGATATTTGGTTTGATTTTTCACCAGATACTGGACTAGATATGGGGTTCGATGCTTGATTATGTACCGAGTTCTTATTTGCCAAGTATTGTAAAAAGATTTCGTATACCACAATATATTGTTGTAAATTTTGGATCATGGAAATTCTTTGAGTTCGTTGATGTTGAACTAACTTGTAGATCAAATCTGAATCAGATTTCATAATTAAGTCTCGATCAACTTGCAAACAATCAATCAAACTATCTAAAGCAACAAAAACACCCGTTCTCCCACATCCGGCTAAACAATGAACTAAAATTGTATTTTGGTTTTCTTTATCGTCAAAACCACTGAAAATTTCATTCTTAGTATTAATTAGTTGTAAAAGTGAATCAAAATTCTCAGGAACACCAAAATCTGGCCATTTTAAATATTGGAAATGATAAATGTCAAAATTTATTCTTCGAATTATCAAGGAACTATCAGAGGATAAAGTTTCCACCTTAAGAATAAATGGATTATTTTCTGGTTCAGTGTCATTAAGATAATTAGTATTTGAACAATCTAAGTTCACAATGATTTTCACGTTTTGAGTATTAACAGTTTTCCAAAAATCTTTGATTGTATCATTCAATGGGTTTTGGGTAGCAATATACTTGAATCTTGATGCAACAACTGGTTGGGGATTAACAAAATTAGCATTAAAATAATCATCACCTTCATCTTTAGGATTACACGATTCACAGGTTAACTTAACTCGAGAATGTTCATATGGCCAAATATTTTTGTAACGATTCTTATAACCAAATTCAATACCTCGGGGTATTTCATAATTGATAGTGTCACAATCGGGACATAATCCGTTAGGGGAACAAATAGTTGGAGAGTTTTCACTGTGTTTTATATTATGAGGTTTGCATGGCTTACCATTTGGAGTATCAGCTTTCTTGCCACTCTTAGATATCAAACTACTTAATCTAGATTGCTCCAATAATTCAACTTTATTAAATTGATAATTCATATAAGAAATTATCGCTTCATTTGATTTGTGAAGTATGATTGATTTAAGCCAATTAGGAATAGCATCAGTTTTTTCCATGTTTATATTTGGTAATTTGAAATGATGTTTATAATTACAAGTTTCTTGACTTTTATTAATTAATGTATTCTTTTTAATATCGTTGACGAATTTGGTATTATTGTTAGTCGCCGAAGGCAAAATGAAACCTGATAACCCGTTGTCAGTGTGATGATTACATTCATTACTTGGAAATAATAGTGTTATTGATTGAGGCAGAGATGGATAATCTTTAGTTTTATTAGTAGCATTAGCATTATCATTACTTTTATCATTTTCATTATCAGTATTTGATAGCAATTCTCGACAAGCGCCAGAAAACCCTCCATCAAGAAAGCCAATATTGAAATATTGATCGAACTTCAAAAATTTGCCAATGGTTTGGAATAAAGTTAAACTGATTGAATTAGAATTTGATTTCTCATCATAAAATAGTAAGTTAATCTTATCTTGAGGTTTAGGATTTTTAATATTTAGCTTTTCAGTTAATAGTTCTTTATAATGCTGAGGTATAGTAACTAAATTGATAACTGAATGAACAGTCATTGAGTTTCGTTTGATTAAAGTAGTAGGTATACATATATTGACGGCATTTTTTAAATGACATTCCAAATAATTATTGAATGGTCTTGTATCAATCACTAAATCGAAATTTTCAAGATTTGAAGTTGGTAAATACTTGTCGACTGGTTTGGAAAAATCCAGTAAGTTATAAGTCGTTGATTTAGGACTCTTAATTGTTCTATCTCCACTCAATGGACTGCTTAAACTAAACAGTACCGGAGGTACTGTTATAACATTCAACTTTTTTGTTCCAGTCAGATCCATTCAAAATTTGATAAACGAAAGGGATAATGGGTTAAATATATGTAAGGGGATAAATTATATGAACCTAAAACGTAAATTTAAAAATTTAAAGTCAAACACAAATGATAAATCTTTGGAAAATAAATCTGCAATGAAAACAACAAATCTTTAATGGTAATAAATAAGGGTAATATTGATTCAATGTTTGACTACTGAAAAAGTTGCTTTTCTTGTTGCTCAAGTAATATTGATGGCTCTTTGAATAATTAGGACTACTATTGAATGTTTCTTTCTTAATAACTTGTGACTATTGAGCAATTTTCTTGATAATTGGAGAATATGAATAAAACTGTTGATGGAATGTGATTACTACTATGGATTGTTGCTAATTCTAGTTGATTGTTTTAGTTATAAATAGTGACAGTTGTAGGTGAATGGCCTATCTTTAATACGAGCTTGATCTTAGTATTCGATGCCTCTGATTCTTGATAGGTGGGTAAAAACTGGATATAATCTTAAATTAATAAATCCCCAATCAACAAATAAACAAGTTGCTTGAAACTATTATAAGTAAATACTTTATACCCAATATCAATGACTAATTTATCAATGATTAATTTATCAATGATTAATATATCAATGATTAATATATCAATGATTTACGAGGGCACTGGGGTTCTACTTATTGGTGCTTGACTTGAGTTTAAATTCAATTTGACTTAAGCTTGACTTGGACTTGACTTGGTGATAGAGATTGGTATTTTTTGCTGGGATGTCACTTACCTTATGACAACAAAAACAATACTAGGTACGTTTATCTGATGGGTTTCTTGGTTCCATCGTTGGATATATATCATACTATAAGTCAATGACGTAATCAGCCGTCAAACCGAGCTTCTAGAACAATTCTCCCAAATTAAACTTTCCATGCATCATCGGCAAAATACGAGGATGATGTAATCACCATCAAACTTTCCAATCATAATGTTTATCGGCTGGTAATAAGGTTATGGACATATGAAAATCAACACCCCATATTCATCAAATAAAGCTAAAAAGAGAAGAAAAAATAAACATCAAAACCCAAACAAAAACATAAACCAAATTAAAACAAAAACCAAATTGAAAAAAAATAAAAAATAAAAAAAAAAGAAAGAGCATCATACCATCATATGATAGCATTAAATATCATGAGAAGAAATATTAATTTGATATTATTTGGATATTAATTAATCTGATATTATTTTTATATTAATTAATTTGATATTATTTTGATATCCACTATCAACTTCTAATATACCTTCTCTCCAAATAATACCTTCTTCTCATGATGGTAAAATATCCTCTAGTTGAAAATTGAAGACTTTTTTTTTTTTTTTTGTTTTAGTTTTTTACTTTTATTGTTATTTTTATTTTTCGTTATCTTCTTTATGTGCTCAATCATCATATTTACACTTTAATCCTTATGAAATTACTATTGTGTAGTCAGATGTATGTCAATGCATTATGATTTTTTTTCGGTTTGAGTCTATATTTATCCAATTTCCTAATTCGCACTTGATTCCGGGGCACATCAAATTACGTCATTCTTTATTCTTAAACTAAGCTATTAATTAGTTGGGTAGTTGTACTATCAATTAGGGTAGTATGTAGTAAATCAGTAGTATTCTCGTCAACCACAAAAGTGTATTTGTCTTCAGATTGATTGATATTATTATTGCCATATTCCTTGACATCTTCATTGACATCTTCATCCCCATAATTATTATCAACAACATCATCAATATATTGTTTGTCCTTATGCATGACATATGGGCCTATTGTTACTTTTGCACCCCTGTATTCCTTATCAGTAATAAGATAATCGGTATCACTATTATCCCCACCATTCATATAATTATTTGCCTGTGTACTTCCTGATACATAATCACCATGCATATTATTTCTATTCAATGAATAAACAAATTCATTATTGTTATAATCACTATGGTGCTTTTCATCAATATCATGGTGCTTTTCATCAATCTCATAGTACTTTTCATCAATATCATGGTGCTTTTCATCAATCTCATAGTACTTTTCATCAATATCATTATGGTACTTCTCATCAGTGTTATGGCGCTTTCCATCTATGTTATCCTGCTTCTCATCACTATTATGGCGGTTCTCATCTTCAGTGCACCTCCTATGGTGAATATCATTTTTATTGTCCTTTTTATTGTCATCAAACACTCTGGGGTATCTTTTAGTAGAAAATCCTGGAGCAATATCGTAGACTTTATCATTTGCTGTAGCACCGATGTATTCCTCCCTTGGATAGTCTTTGTTTTCACTACTTTTGTAGTTTTTGTTTAGATAATCTTCACTATTATTGTAGGTTGTAAACTTGTCACCGCGCCTAGGGAGTTGACCATTTTCTAGACTTTCATTCTGGCGATAGTCGTCAATTTTGTCATGGTTGCTCAGTTCTTTCTTTTGTTGTAGCATTTTGATTTGTAATTTCAACTCTATAAATTTTTCAATACTTTTGGATTTGAACTCGTTGAAATCTTGATTTAGTTGGCTGTTGATGGTTTGTAGTTGATCATTAACTGATTTCACCCGATTTAACTCGGATAAATATTGATTTTTTTCATTTTCAAGCTGATATATTTGTTGATTCTTCTCAATCTCTAATTCTTTCAACTGGTTAACTAACCTTGACTGCTTTATTTGAAATTCATCAATCATTTCTTGCCGTTCAATATCTTTATCCATTAACTGTTGTTTCAATCTTGCAATCTCTTCATCTCGAGGAGCGTCAACCTCATCAAATAGCTGGCGTTGTCGCTGATCTTGTTGTGAATGTGGTTGTAAAATTTGGATCAGTGATAGTTCACTTTGCAGTGTTTGTCGATGTAGCACTGGTTGCTTTAGCGTACTCTTGCTCTTGATATTTCGCTCTTCTTCCTGGTTTGATTCGTGACTATTTCTTTTGGGTAGATCATACTCTGTTGATTTTATTTGATTCAACAGATTCTTCAAGTTGGACAAATATCTTTTTGGTACATTCTTGCTCATTGCCTGTTTGATCTTA
Organism: Suzukiozyma pseudoglaebosa; assembly: GCA_030705115.1. Classification (NCBI taxonomy): domain Eukaryota; kingdom Fungi; phylum Ascomycota; class Pichiomycetes; order Serinales; family Debaryomycetaceae; genus Suzukiozyma; species Suzukiozyma pseudoglaebosa. The sequence goes on from JANIWI010000080.1 coordinate 37,864, forward strand.
TCCTCCAATTGGTTATTCTTTGCATAAATTTTCATAATTGTATTATCCATTCTTCAAATTACCAGTTTTCAATACCGAAAAATCACCTTAATCAGCTGGAATTTGGACTAGGTATGCTTCAACACCAATTACACGTTTTATTTCAACAAATACCCACGAGAATCCACTCCTTGATACTCAAATATTAATTTTAATCGCAATAACTCGATTTCTAAATGCCAAAACTTTCATCTCATCATCAGAAAAGTAAACAAACAAAACGGCTAACACTAAGTAACAAAAACTGGAGACGTTGATTATGGCGCCTGTGATGATCAGGAAGCAGTCAATGATGGCTAAGATCAAGAGTGCTCCTTTTGATATACTATTATGGCTAAATGAAATGAGATTGCTGATTGCATGGGACGAGTATGCTATAAGTTTAGCTTTACCCATGGGAATCAGTTTGATGATAGTAGTGGTAATAATTCAAAGTATTTTAAACTATTATGAATCAATCAATGGAAAATCAAACAATTTACTATTTAATTCTGATTACGTTCAATATGAACAGTTGAAGACAACATTAATTAATGGAAATTTAAATTTAGGTAAATACTCAACTACATCCAATAATTATATATGGAGTTTGCAAATAATCGTCAATATTTTGTCAATTGGCAGTTTGATAACATCCTGGAACCTCTTTACCACTTTCAGAGAATATGGGTTGTTGTATCTTACTAAAAATAGTGGTGATAGTTCATCATTGATAAAAAAATCTATCAAGAGTATTCCTCTGATGATATCGAAATTATATAACTTGATGTTTAAAGAAAATCAATTAATTGAAGAAAATGTCTATGACAATAATGATATTTGGATTTTAAAATTATGGAATCCATCAAAATTCTCGTTATTTTTGTTTATTGGTTATAATCCAATAAATATAGTTATATGTTTAATCACGGATATTTCTTTACCCATTATGATTATATTATTGATTATTAGTTTACAAAATTATTGTTTGATCTATAAATTTTCTAATTTAATTCAAGATAAACAAATTTTAAATCAAGAATTAATGAAAGAGTATACTAACAAATTCGTCAAACCTTATACATCAAAATTGAAGAAAGATGTGCAAATCAATAGCACTTTAGGTCCTTATAAATCCACCGTCTTAATGAACCCTAAAGGATATGTTTTCAATAAACTGAAAGTTTTCACTACTCATGATTTAAAAGGTAATCAAGTTCAACAATTTATTTCAAATGATGATGATAAATTTCAATCATTCGAGGAATATACTAGTGAAACAATTCCAAAATTTGATTCTAGTCAATTATTCAATCAATCTTCTTCCAAAAATATTTTCCCCAAAAAAAATTGGTCATATACCAAAAGAAAAAATTCCTATTTTGATGAACAAGTATCAGAAGAAGATTCTGATTCTGACGATTGGTACGTTTCTTCAACTCCATATAAAAACGACAACATTATGCAATTCCCAAATTCAAGATCACGGTCTCGATCTCCTTTTAAATCACCAATTATGAAACCAAAAACAATCTTTAATACCAGCAAATTCACATCCCCTCATCCATCAAAAATTCCGGCGTTAAATGCTACTCCATTGCCTTACACATCACCAGCTAGATCTCCTAATCGATCACCATATAGGTCCCCAAATTTATCTCCGAGTCGAAGTCCTAACCGATCTCCTACTAGGAGTTTTAGGAGTTCACATCCTAGTTCCCGAGATCAAAGTCCAAATCGAACTTATTTGAAATCACCATCTCCATCAAAGCGACCTCAATCTGAATCATCAAAAATTTGGAGATAAAGTCCATTTACTTTTGTAATCGTATTCGTATTTCAAATAAACAATTGTTGTTCATTCATAAGATTTTATAACTCATGAAATCCAAATAAAAATTTTGTAGCCTTTTGAATCAAAGTTAAATTATTGTTTGAGCTTTTTGTATTATTGATTGATTTCAATTCTTCTTCTGATTTCAAGAAAAATTTGGACCCATCTTTGATATCAAGTTTTGTGGTAACTGAGTTAGTATTATTAATACTGTTGTTGGCTTTGTTATTGTTATTACCTTTTGTGTTGACAACCTTGTTGATATTGGTGTTATTATTATTATTAGTTTTCAAGTTATTATCATCAAGTGTGGATATTGAGCTCAAATCAATTTTACCACCAATGTCTTCAACCTTAGACAATTTTCTCTTTTGTAATTTTTCAATAGCATCTTTAGAATAGGGAATAACTCCCAATATACAGCCATTGAAAACAATTCCATTTTCTTGTAATGCTTCAATAGCTGATTCTGGATTATCAAAAGTAATTTTAACCCAATTTTTACCAGAAAAGATGGGAATAATTTTATGTTGACGATCTTTGTCTATACTTAATAAAGAATTGGTTGAGGTTTTGGAATCAAAATTTTCTAAAATAGTACCAAAATCTTGAAAATGTTGAATAACTAGTTCAGAAATTGATTCTGGATAACCAAAAACTAATACCGCAGATTCATTAGTAGTTAAAGAGTTCATTTTATCAGAATTTGCATTCAGATTTGTCAGACTTGGATCTTGATCTCGATTGAATATACTACGAAACTGTTGAGGATCTTTATTTATGAACGAATCAGATTGGGTTGGTTTATTTAATCCCACTAAAATTTCATCATTTAAGTCATGAATTGACCGAGTGGGAGGCATATCCTCTCCCATACTGACAATGTTATCCTCATATATCGAATCATTACCAGTATCATCCATTCTCGTCAAATCGACTGATGTAGTATCAAATAATGCACTTTTATCAAATGGAATTTGTTGGCCAATTGTCTTCCTTCTCTGGCTACCAAAGGACAAAATATTATACTGGTCTGTAGAAACCAATGAAGAACTCTTGTCCAGGTTCCCATTACCGTCATTCTTCTTATTCTTAGAACCGGTTGATGTCGACAAGTGGAATCCTGTCTTCTTTGTTGGCACCAAATGGTTAGGAATTATCCGTTTTTTGTGGTTGGAAGTCCACCGAGGTTGACTACTACCATTACTCATCATCTCCTGCGATCCAAGAGTACTCTGACCAAACATTGTTGACATACTGAGCGACTTTCTTTTTGTTTACTAATAAAATTAATTTTCACCAAACTTTCAACGATGCCTGCGAAGACTTTGGAGCTAGAAAATTGCTAACTTTTGAAAGTTCAACTCAGTAAAGTTGGTACCTCAGGGCGAAACATGATATTATCACCTGCTGAACGAAGTTATTTGTATGAGTGCTTGACTCAAAATCCGCCTATAAGGCCAGATTCTCGAAGTGACCATCAATTTAGGCCACTAGAAGCTAAAACGTCATTTTTGCCAGGCTCGAATGGTAGTGGTAGGATCAGATTAATGGATGGAAGTGAATGTATAGTGAGTGTGAAGTCGAAGGTAGTAATAGCTGAACAGCATCCAAGTCTAATAGAGTGTGATGTCGAAGTTAGTGGGTTTAGAGATGATTCAAATTTTGTATCCAATATAAAATTCAATTTAACCAGTCTTTTACTTCAAAATTTCCCCTTACAATACTTGAAATTGACTTCTAAATACTCATATAAGTTGTATATTGATTGTATTGTTATCATTCATTCATCATATCCTTTGAGTTTATTAAGTTTCACATGTTATCTTGCTTTAAAGACGACAAGATTACCGTTATTAGTTAGTGATAGTAATGATGAGGATATAGCAGAATTACCTACTTTTTCAGATGATTGGAATAATGCTAAATATATTCAACAGTTCTTGAAACCGGGTCAATTATTTCAACCCCCAATTTTCATTACTATGGGTGCTATAGGCAATAATTTACTATTTGATCCTTCTATAGAGGAAGAACAGGTATTGGAGAATGGTATCATAATCAGCTTTTATAACGGTAAAGTAATAACACCTATATCAAATATGAACCTAGCAACAAATTCAAATAATTCAAATTTTAAAGGTTTAAATCAATCATTGATTATTAAAAGTATTAAATTAGGTAATAAATATGGGGCTATTATAATAGAAGCGTTAGATAACTTGATAGAATTGGATAGAGATTCTGATGATGCTATCTTTTAAACTATATCTTAATAAATATTATACATATGTATCTAAACTTCTATCACAAATATACTTGTACTAGTAGTTCAACTATATACCAACTTGGGTGCGTTACCCTAAAAATAACAGTACAGTTTAACAATGTTGAACGGAATATGCATGAACCAAAACTGCTGTAGCAGTTTGAATGTTCATGGATCTAATAACTCCAACTTGTTTTATTTCAACACAAAAATCTAACTCAGCTAACAAATCACCGGGTACCCCTTCTTTTTCTTTTCCTAATAAAATAAGTGACTTTTTGGGAAACTTTACTTCATAATTTAATTCGACTGACTTATCGGTTTGTTCCAAACCAATCAAAGTATATCCTTCCTTCTTTTTTTCTAACAAGTAATCCTTGATATTCTCGGCTTTAACCTCAATCATAGGCATCCAGCGATCAGCAGTAACTGCAACATTCTTAAACTCTCGGTTATTTTTAACAGATATATCGTCCAAAGTTAATAATCCAGCTCCTAAAACATCACATAATCTACAAATACCCCCTAAATTTGGAGGTTTGTCGACTAACGATGAAACAACAATCAAATCACTTCGAACAACTTCTACCCCTCTTGAATCTTCATCAACATCCATAATTGAAGTCCATGCTCCACTTTTTGTTTGTAATGGGGATTGTTCGTTACCTTTTGCTTTTGGTTTGGAAACTTTTTTAATTTCCTTTACCCATAATTCTTGTGAATCATTACCAACTGGATGATTTAATAATTGAATCTGATCCTTTGTCAAATATTTCTTAAATGATTCATAAGTAATATAATCGAAATCATCTCGATCACTCAACCTCAATAAAAGCCCTCCAGCTATAGTTACTAAATTGAAATCATCGACTATATCCCATAGTAAAGCATCACCACTTCTAAATTCAGAAAACGATTCAGCACTTATAGCAGTTTCGTAAATTGAATCGACCAAAGAGATCAAATTCTTATCAATATCCAAATTTTTCTTCTTTATTTCATTTCGAATGGCAACAATTAAAGAAACTGAAAAATGTCTTGTAATTGCTTTGTTCGTAGTTGCATTAACTGTAATCACCGTCAATAATCTTTCTAGTAGTTTAATTTCAACATCTTCCAGTAATTGTCTCACCATCAAGAATAGTAATCTTTCATAGGCAATAAGAGTTGTCATTTTCAATGAAGGTGCAGAAGAAACGAAATTTTCAAGAACTTGAGTTGAGGCAACTTCGTTATCTTTTAATTGATAAGCAATGATCCATTCTATGTAAGATCTTACTAATGGACTTGGATCTGTTTCGAGCAACCTTTCAAAAATATTCAATGGAATATCAGCAGTATCCATGATACTGACAATGATGGATATCAATTGGATCCTTGTCCATTCTTCTAAACCATCAGTTTGTCTTTTAACTATAAGGAAGTTGAATTTTGTCGAGTTATCTAATATAAAATTCAAAATAGCATTAGCAAAAGTTTTAGATTTGAGTGAGTTCAAGATTGCAGTCACCTTTACTTTTGAGCAAACTTCTTCTGGACCATAGATTTCGTAGTAAAGATTCCCAGAACCTAAAACCTGTTTGTCATAATAATCTCCTAAAACAGCTTCAAGTTTAAACCCGTTAGTTCTAATTTGGAAAACTAAATACAACTCGACAAGAACTTCCGGGAGCCAGTTAAAGGTTTCGAATAATTCAGGAAATTCAACTTGAAATTCAGATAACATAGATGATAATGCAGGTAACAAGCTTCTTCTTCCAGCCGAATTTCGAATAACAGATAAACAAAATGAATGTAAAATATTTCCCACTGTCTCTATATGACTTTCCTTCATAACTTTTTTATCTAACATAGTTTTTATGATAGCAATTTGCAAAGTTTTATGATTCAATTGTAGTCTAGATTCAACAAGGTTTTCCCATAATTCTAAAGTGAAAGTGATCAATGGAATCAAATCTGAACCATTTAAGACCATACTATGTACAAGATGAATCATTGATAAGTTAGATTGTAAATGGTCAGTTGAACAATTTAAAAGATTGACAATCCTTTGAGAATCTAACTTGATGGATTTAGTGGCAATATTTAGTAGCGAATAGTATTCTCCATAAATTTCATCCGATATTTTGTAAAATTTCTTAATCGTTCTTGATAGTTCATCTGCATGTATTAAAACTTTTGTGTTCAATAGAGTTTCAATATCATCAAAGGTGAACTTAGAATTTTCATACAATTTATTGAATAATTTAAACTTGCGTGCTAGCAAGCTTAATCTGTGTACATCTTTACAGTCCATTTCGGTACAAATTATCTTCCAAAGAGCCGATAAATCATCTGGAATAATTTCTGGATATTTAGCAAAATCTACCATAGCTAAAGCTTCAATTATTTCAGGATCATTTACTTTTCCGGATACAACATTTGACAAAAGATAAAAGCAGAATTGCTTAGAACTATTGTCTAATTTAGTTATAAGGTTGGTTTGGAGCAATTTTGAAGCAAATAAGTCTGTAAATATCTCATATTTACCTGTAATAGCTGCTAGTAAAACATTTTTATGATCATCAATTATTTCCTGACTAGCAAAATAATTTCTAATCAAAGAAACGTTTTTTTCAATTAATGTGGAACCTCTAACTTTGACAAACTGATCTAAAGCATCAAAAAATTGAACTTGATCATATTTGAAATTTAACAATAATCTTAGGTAAATAGTTTGACAAAAAGTCTCAAATAATTCACCCTCAGAATTCGATTCAAATAATTTGATTAAGTACTTACCATGAACATCAAATTGTAGAACTTTCCTTGTTTTCAATCCTTTTAACAATCCAATACCAATATAAATCTTCATGGGATCAAAGCAGTCATTATGACGGGCCAAAACTTTTAAAATTGATTCGACAACTAATCCAGAGTCTTCATCATTTAAGTTTTGTATCATATTATTAACAAAATCAATAATTTGGTTACCAAAAGGACAAGTTTGCTTCCCATCAACCAATCTTATCTGAAAGTTACCAGCGATCATAATATTGGGTAAATAAATATCTTCAAGAAAGACCAAACAGTCTTTCAATTTGTATAAATAATTAGGATCGATACTTAAAAACAATTTCAAAGCGAATTTTCGAACTGAATCCATGGTAGCTTTGAATCCAGTTGCCAATAAACAGAATCCCCAACTACTTTCAATTAAAGAGTGTGGAGAAATCAATGATAGAATATCATTCATTCCTGCTTCTGCTTGATGAAGCGAAGTATCTATACCTAAAATTTCGAAAAGAGTGACATATCTAGACCATTCTCTCAAGTAATTAGTCGATTGACCTATTTTCCAAGTAATGAACTTATTATTAATGTCATGGGTGATTAATTTTACAGACAATTGTAAAATTGAAAGACAATATTTCCGATGTTCATGAGAATTTGATATCAAACCTAATTGGATGAATTTCCAATACCTATCAGCTTGAAGTTGAGTTTGTAAAATTTGATAATCAGGTTCATTTGATAAATATCTTAACCATAAAATGAAACTATAAGATTTATGTGATTTAGTAGAATTTTGAAGTTTGTAGACAGTTTGCCATAAAAATTGATGATTGGTTATAAACTTGATTCTCCATCTAAAAATTTGCGATATTAATTGCAAAATCCTATCATCATTGATATAGTAGCATTTTAATAACACAGTGTCTAAGGAATCATTAGGTAAACATTTAGATTTACATAAGTCGGACAAAAATGACAATAATCTAGTGAAAACTAAATCATTTCCTAATTGTGATGACTCAAATTCTTCCACAAACAAAACACTATCATCAATAGCCAATTCTTCATTTGATATTATTAAGCCTATATCAGGTTTTACTAAGTAATTTTTGATCAAGATCACGATATAATTGATCATATAATCATATAATAGAGGGATTTTTTGCGTCAATTTCAATACACCACAATAATCTTGATCTGAATTGAATACATTGATAGCATACCTCTTTATATTATCAAGTATTTCATCAGATAACGTTATTTTATCAATTAAATCAGATAACACCGATAAATTTTCGGGTTTTTGAAGATCTTGCGATAAACCAAGTACCAATTCATAAATCCGGTCTGGCTCCAAACACTGTATCACCAAATTTAACGAGTCAGACATGGTACTATAATTGGCTGTAAAATTAAACCGTTTTTTGCCCATCGCAAAATCCATCAGCAACAAAACTCCGCACTAGATGCGGCGCTACTTATATGTCGGATTAGCATAGTTGTTGTGGAGATGAATATTGATGGAGTTTATTGTGGGTTTATATAGTGAACATAACCAAAATAATAGTAAATTTAAGAGAAATAGTACTTGATACTATTTTTTTCTCGAAAACGTTAAACAAAAAAGGTCAAAAAACAGATATGTTCGATACAATAAAGATACTTCAATAATATAAATTACTGATTGATAGAATACTGACTGAAAATAGAATACTGAAAATTTGGATTTATTAATACTGTGTTATGGTGTTATTAGGGCATTTCAATACATTAACAATTGAAAAATTTTGATTTTTTATTATTGTACGTAAGGTACAATACAATAATCGAGAAGGTGTCTTTTCAAAAGGAAATCAGTTACTAGTGATAATTGTAAAATAGATCTATTGTGACGAATAACTGCAATTTTTTACATCTAACCATACTTTTCGTATAGTCCATTTTGATAATTATTTTTGTGAAGTAAGCTTACAAATTCTCTATAAAGTTTTGCGTATAAAACCAGATATCTACAAGTTATGAATGAGTCTCGTAAGGTTTTTTGTTTAGCAAATAACCTTTTAAGAACTAAGCACTTATCCTGCTGCCACTATTATTCATTCACTAATATCTTGAAATTTATGCAAATATATATATATATATATATATTTATATACTTTGTGTACAATAGACTTGGTGTATTGAATTGTTTGTCTATAACCTTTAGATTTTTATTTTTATTTTTTTTGTGATTATGGAACTATCTCATACTAGCTGGAGTGTATCACAAATCAAATCATAAGATGTTCTAAATAAGTATTTCTTTTGTTTTAGAGTTTATTATGGTTTATTCTATGGCAAAGTTCTTCGCCTGGTACATCTTTAGTGACTGATTCGGGTATTTGAAAAAATATGATCAAATCAAGTAAATGGATGCGAGATAACAAAAGACAAAATTTTAACCGACGATATCAACACCTTAAACCAATAACAGGATAACATTAAATTGAAAATTTTTATCTATCCTTGGCTTTTACTTATTTCCTGACTTTAATCCGCTCAATTCTAGTTCTTCTACATTCAAATTTAATTGGTTTTTTTTTTATAGTATCTCTTTTGGATTATCTTTAGTTTTGTGATTCCCCATTGTTCCCCGTAAAAGGAAAACAAATTCCGAGATGCCGATAGAAAACGCAATTTGCCAAAAAGAGTGTCACAACCACGCTAGCTCTAGTGCGACTTGTCGCACTAGAGCTAGCGTATCTGGTGGTAAGATTAGTAGCGCCGGAAAAGATCTCCGATTAGATTGATTGAATAAAAATATAAATACCAACAAGTATCCACTAAATTTCATAGGGTAAGCTAGATTTATATCAGATAGCGAGTGTAGTAACTATATACTATTGTATCCATTCATGAATATAATAGAAACATTGCAAATTTCTAGTGATAACAAACTTAAATATGGTTTAGTATGTTCGCTATTGTTGGGCCTTTTATTGGTTTATTTTAATAAACTAGTAAATCAAAATAAAACTGGGGATAATAAGGTGAAAAATAGTAATAATAATAATAAGAAGTTGGAGATTAAACAATGGACAGTTGAGCCGGTTGATTCTAGCTTTCATTGGCAATCTGCTACCCCTTTAAAATCATTTCCATTCAAAGATGCTGATTATAAGTTAACTATGGGTATTAAAAATTTGCAACCACAAGATTGGTTATTGATTGAAAATAGTTATAAACAAGTATTACAAATAAAAGATAAGATTATACATAATCAGCATCCCGATTACCCAGGCATAGATATGAGAAACAATACAGTATTCAAAACTGATGAAGCTAAACCAGCTATTATTGAATTTTATAATTTAGTGATTGATTATATGATTAAAAAATACCCCATGCATTTTAAAATCAATCATAATAATGGCGATAATGAGGAGAATAATGATGATGAGAGTGTGTATAACAACATTATTGATAAGACATTTCCTATTAAAGTTGATTCAAGTTATGATTCTGATACGATTTTAGACTTTCTTTCTCAAACTATAGAAGAAGACTTTATTATATTATTGAAAGATCCTTCCAGAATTGATGAAAAAGATGGTGATGAGTATTTTTTCAAAGCGGGTATATTTGCGTTTGCGGCTGGGTTCAACCCCCGAGACCGGTTCAATACTCCTTTGAGTTTTATTCACCATCCAATACCAGGTTATGAATCGAAATTAAAATTGTCAATGAATCGGTTTTTCAATCGAATTCAACCAGGTCAATTTGTGACTAGATCAAATTTTTCTGTTCAAACTCATAATAAATATTATGTTGATGATTCTAATAAAGGTCATAATTTACCTGCTGGATTTGAGCAAAAACCTTTGAATCGACACGATCTCGATTTCGATAATCAAGTTCATTATAGAAGTGAGCGTCAAACATTGACTAAACTACCAAATTCTGGGGCAATTATTTTTACTATAAGAACTTATCTATTACCAATGAGCAAAATCAAACAAGAAAGTGCCCAAGTTAAACAAAACTTTATTGGCGCTATTAATAGATTTCCTGATGATATCAAGTTGTACAAACGTGCAGCTGAATGGGCACCTCCAGTTACAGAATATTTACAAGACAATGATATATGAAAATATCAATAACACTAAAATTGTCTTCACGAGCTAGCTTAATCATGTACTTATTTGCGGCCAATTTTAAAAAATTTATCCGTTTGTTCATTCAACCTATTGCACTGATTCATTAACAGTACAACACCTATTTATTCAAGTAGTAACCAGTAATTCAATCACTTTTAATGGCATACAACAGATCACTACCATTGTATTTAGTATCACACACTTTTTCCTATTAATAAGTATGATCTAGATCAACTAAACGACAATTGATTGTAGATTTTATATCAAAATTACCTTGAACTCTCAACAGTCATCCCGTCCCAATAATATAAATCAGCTCAACTGAATATCATGAAAAGCAAGAGTGTTGTGCAAGCAAAAATTATAATTTAACCATGCTAAATTAGGTAGGACGTTGAAGCTTTTCTAACTTTGAATCGATAATAGATGAAAAGATGGCTTAACTTCTTTCTATAAAGATACTGTTCAATGTTGATCAATATTTATGTCAAAGCTGCAATCATTATCAAACGAACAAATAAAAGCAAACAAGAATTCAGTCCATTATAATTAGACATTAAAAAGTACCATCAATCACTTGAATTCCCTTCTCCACTAAACATTATAGTAAAAGGAAAAGTGATTGTGATCAGCAAAAATATTATCAAATGTCAATGCTTTTTAGTATGTGATCGGATTTGAAGTTTAATTGTAGATATCGCGATCCTATGATTTTGTTTCAATAGTTTTATACCCGATAAATACTCTGTTTAATTCTTGACATAAGTGAAAGCAACAGTTTTTTCAAATAGACTATGACATTGTTTCAAAATCACTGTTCTACACCAGAAATTATGATGTGAACAATAAACTTATGCTCATATCAAAATATCAATATTATTGTACAAGCAAAAACATAAACATGATCCAATAAAACCTCAGTGAAATAGCTAGTATTACTGAGATATTTTCATTTCTGAAATACTAGAAACAAAATTTATTTACCCATTTATACTATCTCATCTAGCATGCCTTTGATTACTTTATTTGTATTTAAAAATATTTAGATTTCATTATCGTAAGTTTCGTAAAGTTTTCATAAAAATGCTAACATAAAATCATATCGACATCATCTTGACTTCATAACTTTGCAATTTCATCCCTAACTTCTTCCCAAATTTCGATATTCTTTTTTGCCCAGCCAATCAAAAAGCCATTATAAGTTACTAAAATATCATATATCTGTTTTAATTGCTTTTCACGGAATATCTTAAAGTTTTTATTGATCTCATCGGTGATGTATGATAAATCCTCTAACATAATTTTCTGACATTTTTCGAGAGTAGCTATTTTATCTCGCAATGTTATAGATCGCTGTTTTCTTGTTTCCTCGGGATTTTGATCGATTATTTCATTGACATACTTAGTCAACTTTTTGATACTAAAGAGTTTGAATTTTGATGATGAAGATGAAGATTTGTCACTCGATTCTTTATCTTTTAAGTCAAAGCTTTTACCTGCATTATTAGGTTTACCTTGGTCATTTACTGCAGTTTCGACTTTACCGGAATCTATATCCGAAGACAAAATACTTTTCAATTCCTTTTGTTTATCACTAATTTCTGAATCTAGTAGAAGCTTTTGTTTTTCTTTACGGGTTTGATATTTTATGACATCTTGCAAAGTGGAAGTGTATTGAACTGCTTCACCTAAAGGTTCGGAAAATTTAGTTTCTAAGTCAGAAACTAGAGAATTTATTGTTAAGTAGGATCGATCAAAAATTTGACCAATTTTGTCAAATATTATGTTTACCTTGATATCTTGATTTGAGTTGTCATTTTCTGCCAACATCAAGCTAAAAGAATTAAAAGTAGTCCCTAAATCAGAATAATCATTTGATAAGCCAATGAAACTTTCCATGATTTTTTTATTCAAATAATCTAAAGATGAAGTATCAATTATGGTGCTTGGTGGAGATGGCAAATTTTGACCAGATAAATTAACTTTTTTAGTCAATTTATTTTTATTTTTGTTCAAAAAAGATATAGTTTGATTTGGGATAGGATTTGGCAAGAATGAATAAATAGAATCAGATTTCAACCCATTTTCTGGATTTGAATTGTAAATTGATTTAGGTAATTGACTCATAATTAAACTAATTTCGTCAGACCAATTAGCATTTGGATCAAGAAATTTAGCGAAAAACTCTAAATTACGTATTTGTGGGATTTGAAGACAATTATTCAAAAAATTAGTTAACAAACGTTTTCGATGTTCAATCAATTTTGTCTTATTCAATTTGGAAGAATTGATATAAGAATAATTTTGGGAATTTCCATTAGAATTGTTAGAGTTTTCACCCACTAGACTTTTTAAATTAAAATAATTTTTTATAGGAATCGGAGGAATAATTAATAATGGGAAAATCTTGGTCAATATTTCTCTTAAACTTTCAAAATCAGAATATCGCCTTCTAGTCAAAATTTCTTCGCCTTTATTCATATCAATTATTTTTATAGTGTAAACAACATATTTCTTGGACAGATTAACAGAACCTTCATTAGAGCTAGCAGCATCGCTTATCAAAATTTTGACTTTAACATCTGGTTTCAATAATTTGCTAACTCGACTCTCACATTCCATCATCACTGTCTTATAAGTATCTTTACTCTTAGCAGTCGAATACAAATGAATTGACTCATCGTCTTCGGGTTCCACAATTGCTGAAAGCTGACCCTGGCTCGTTATCAAGCTTGTCAACCCTCCATCATGTTTGAAAGGATTATTATCCTCTTCAAAACTACCACTATCTCCTTCATGGTTATCACCATTTATTTCCCCCGCTTTTGAATCAATTTCACCCCTGTTTTCAGTCATAATAATTCAATTAACTTGATCTACCTATATGTAGTATATCAAAACGTTAAATACCTTACTAACCTACCAATTCTTAATCTTTATTCAATAATGATCATTATACAATTTCTTCTTACCACCTTAAAGTCTCACACCCAAAAAGGGCGTGGCCTGCACACTAAATTTCTACCACCATCTTAAAAACAACCACAGTAAAAGTTGCAACCAAACAAGCAGCCATGACGATAGGGATGGTGGACGAGGCAGAGCAGCCGGTGGAGTCTCTCTTTGGGCAAGCGATGGTTGAGTACATTGGCACCGGTGATGTGTTTCGGTTGATTGGCAAGATGCGGTCGATCACGGCTTTGAAAGCGTTACAATTGCGAGATTGGTTGGAGGAAGATGGTAGAGAAGGTGCTGGACTCGATAAGGCGGTGGATATTGACAAATTGGAGGAGTTTGGCAATTGGGATTTGGAGACAAGATTGTGGGATTTAGGTGAATTATTGATGAGTTTTCGTCATTCTCCTCAACAAGAATTAATTCCCGAATGTAAATTGTCAAGTTTAGCGGTCAAGCAAGAAAATTTTATAGCGAAGAACCCCAGGATACGAGAATTAGCCATTATAATAAGTTGGTTACAAAAGAATATGCCTTCTATTGTGATATCTGACAACTATAATGATAAATGGAACAATACCAAATTGGCACTAAATAAGGATTCAAATGGCGTAGCAAACGATAAAAATAAACAGCCAGACTTGATTACTGATTTTGATATTGATGCTCCCTTGAGATTGGGTAAAAAAATTGACAAAACTGATGACGTAGTTGATTCTCAAAATTTCGAAATTATTTATAAATTGTTATTGGCAAATAAAACTCAAGAAGCTATTGATTATGCTAATGACACTGGTAATTATCCGTTAGCTTTGATATTGATTGGCTCGACTCAAGATTACACAGACCCTCAAATTGATTTTAGTGAATTAGTCTCTTCTAAAAAAGCATCGGGAATCAAACATAAATTATTATGGAAAAACACCGTGTACAAACTATCCCAACAATCAAATTTGAATCATTATGAACTATTGATTTATAACTTTCTTTGTGGAGGTGATATTAGTTCCAATTTAGCTGAGGCATCTCAAGATTATGAGCAATATTTATTATTGTACTTATCGCAATTATTATCTTATCAATTAGATAGTTTTACCCATTCAATTTTGAATACTTCAAGTAACATTCCAACCCCCCAATTAACATCTGTTGAGCAAATCTTAGATACTATTTCAAAAGCTAATCCATCATTATCTGCGGCAGCTCAACATCCTATAAGAGTGATTAATGGTGCTATTATGATTAATCAAGAATCAAAAATTTTAAAAAATTTTATTCAAAATCAACAATTGAACCAAGCAAAACCATACTTGATTCGAATACTAACTCATTTATCGATACTAAAACTGATTATTGATGGACCTGAGTCTATTGACACACAAGATTTAACAACACTTTTAACAATATATATTTCAAATTTATTTGATTATAATTTCAAAGAGTTAATTCCGATTTACGTGAATTTCATCCCTAATGAAGAAGATGCTCGAGAAATATACTCATTATTTTTAAGTGAAATTCTAGATGAAGACGAAAGATTAAAACAAATTGAAATATCAAAAAGCATTACTAATCAGTTGATTTTGCAAAACGATGAAATTCAATTGGATGGTGAAGAAGATAGAATGACTAATGTTTTGCGAAGAACAGTTGAAAGAGTTGTCAAAGATACTTCTGATCATTATAATCAAGCGCACCAAGAGACTATAACTTGCGACCAGGTGGCTGATAAAATTGATATAAAGTTGTATCGATCAATTGAATGGTTTTATGCTTATTCGATGCATGAAGATGCAATATTGGCATCAATAGTTATCATAAGAAGATTTTTATTAAATGGAAAGTTGGATGCATTAAAACAATTTGCCAAGGGTAAGAACTTTAAAAAATTAATCAAGGATTATGATACTTATAATCAAACACAAGAATTGTCTGATGATAAATACGTTTCAAAGATCTCCGAGGTAACAAAACAAGAATTTATAGAATATTCTAAATTGACTGATGGCTTAAGTTTAATTGATGAATGGAAGAATTTTGAAAAATTGAATGGTGGATCTTCATTAATAGATACTTCAATTGAAAAATCAAATAATTTACTTAAAAAATTAATTCTGACATGGTTTAAAGATTTAATAAACCAAAATAAAGGGACTGAGGACGGTAAAATCTTTGAAGAATTCAGAAATATTTACATACCCTACTTGATACTCGAATTATTGGAAATTTACCAAAAAGCAAAAGATTCAGACTGGAAATACATAAAATTGGCGTTCAAGTTAATAACAGAAGTTGCTGATGATAAAAAGAATGATTATTTACCTTGTTTCATTCAATGTGGAAGATTAAAAGAATTTTTAGTTAAATCAGGAGAAATATCGGCAGTAGCAGTTGAAAAGGGTATTTCTGGAATATTTGTATAATAGTAATAATTAAGATGAAAATATTCTTCAATTATTTTTTCATTACATAGACTCTATATAATTATATACTCACTCAATCAGAAACTTGATGAATATCTTAATTTAATGAAGAAGCTTTTTCATATAATAAATCAACTACATTTGATAAATTTTTGACTAGATCCAAAGAAGCTTCGTAAGCAGCGTCTTTTCTTGGTTCATCATAAATTATTAACCAACCATTACCTTGATCCAAAACCCCATAAAATACTTTATCTAAAATCATTTGTGATAATTTTCCTTCGACTTGAGTCAAACTTAAACCAACAATTTTTGATATATGGGATAATTCAACACAGCTATAAGATTCGATAATTTTTAATAAATTTTGTTGTAATAAATTATCATATAAAGCAGTGAAATGCATCTTAATAATTGGGTCCGATTTTAATTCTTGGGAATAAATTAACAACGAATTTTCAAAATCTTTTAAAGATCGATTGGAATATGCATTTGCAATTGATTTCATAGCATCGATATCTTTAGATTGATATTTTATAACGTTTTTATGGGATAAAATATTGTTAACATCATCAATTAGATTTAACATAATTTTAGTTAATAACATATACTTCAAAATAATTATTGCTCGTTTATCATCTTGGGAATTAAATCCTTCAAATGATTCATAAAAGTACGAAAATGCAGTTTTATAATCTTTTTCTTTAGCATTGACAATCCCACTTTGACAATCTAATTCTGCTTGTAAAATAGTGGGACAGTATATGGAATTTGCTGAAGTTCTAGCAGATGTCAATGATGCTTTTGATTTTGCAATATTACCCAATGCATAGTATATTTTTGATTCTAACAATTGCACTTCAACTAATGAAGACTTATCATCTAATTTTTTATACTCTCTTAATAAATCATTTATAATTTTTAATCCATCTAAATAAAATTGCTTTTGATACAACAAATCTGCTAATTTCAACTGTAAAGATTGTCTCAAAAATGATAATTTGGCTTGAATTGCCCATTCAATACTTTCTTTGGTAGCTTCAATCTGAATATCAACACAATCATCAATAGTATCAAACATTTCAATCAATGTCTTGACGATTTTAGCAGTTTTTGATTTAGCAAAGTTCCCTAATATACTTCTAGATTCACTTATCAATTGATGTAATTTTTCAGCTTCTCCATTCTTTTGATATATCTTTCCCAATTCTATTATACTAGCTTCTTGTTCTTGTAACTTGCTCGAATTTCCTCCATCTTGCTGAATCAATTGTTTATATTTTGACTCAGCAACATCGTACTTCTCATCACTAGCAGCTTGCCTAGCCTCCTTCAACAACTCTGATCCTTCACTCATGTTTCTAAATCTTACTTTACCAGTTTACTTGTGGTAGTTTTGCCTCCTGCCAAAATTTCAACAACAAAAATATCGGTCACGTGATAAATATTTTCAGTTTTGACTACGGTGGTAATATTTAACCAGCGCCTCATCGTTGTACGGTAGTAAACTCCAGCGACAAAAATTAAAATTAATTATGAATCTAATTTTAATGAATGAAATTGGTTTAAAATTTAAATTGGTATTAAATAGTTTGTTTAGTAAATGAAATTATACTATTTTGCTGAGTTTTCTTTGTTTGTTGTTATTGTATTGATCATTTACTACACTTTTCAAACTTTTCGTTACCCGGCCAAATGTGTACCAAAGTTTTCATAGTTGTAAAACTAATGGTTGAATATCGTGTAGGCTAGAGTCAATGATCAAGGTTGGTTTATGTAGAACGACGGTGCTTGGTCGTAATGCGATAGGGATTGTAAGATCACCGGCCATTGCTTGGTTTGGCGCTCGATTTTACTCGACCCCATTTCCAATTGATAATTCTGCTGCTAAAGAAGCTCAAAAGCAGAAGGAGTTAGCTAAGTTGCCTAAGTACAAACAATGGGCTCATTACTTCAATAGTAAAAAGTTTCAGAAAAGTGTCACCAAATATTATATTGCTGGGTTTTTTGGATTATGTATAGCTTGGTATTATTATATGAGAGACAGATACTATGAAGATCAACAGATTAAGTATGTTCGGAAAAAATACCAGCAAGATGCCTCTTCTTTGACAGAATATGAATATTTGATGTTGAAATCTTTGAATCGAGAAACTCTTCGACCAAAAGAAGAGAAAAAGTATCGAATTTATCAATTAATGAGAAAAGAATTTAGAAGAAAAAACTTATTGAACGATGAAATGTTCAACCCTAGTCCAGAAGAGTTAGAGCAATGGTATAATCAACAATCCAGAATGAAAAACAGTCAAGTGCCTGTATTAAATAAAAATGAGCAAACTTTGAATCAACCAACAGATCCATCAACTGCATCGGCATCTCCAGGTCAAACTACCGTTGTGCCTGAACCTGAACCTGAAGGTTCTAAAACCATTTCCAATAAAGATAATCCAAGTATTGTTCCTGCTGAAGATACAACCGAGTTTTATGATGAAAAAGCTTCCGAGTATGATGATTCGATTAAATGGGAAGAACGAGGAGTTCTCATGGGTATGAGAAGAAGATGACTAATGAAGCAACTATCAGGTGATGTTTTAGAAGTAGCATGTGGTACTGGTAGAAATATCCCATACTTATCTCCTGAATTAATTCGATCTATAACATTTCTCGATTCTTCAAAGAATATGGTTAATATAACTCAGGAGAAATTCAGAAAAGCTTATCCCAAATTCAAAAATGTGGCCTTTACTGTGGGTAAAGCTGAAGATTTAGTCAATTTAGCTGATGATCATGTGAAATATGATACTATAGTTGAAGCTTTTGGTCTCTGTGCCCATGAAGATCCTGTCAAGGCTTTAAAAAATATGGCAAGTTTATTGAAGCCTGGGGGTAGAATTGTTTTATTAGAACATGGTAGATCAAAATGGGATTTCATAAATAATCACCTTGATTTTAAGAGTGAAAAAAGAATGAAGACTTGGGCGTGTAGATGGAATTTGGATATCGGAGAATTAATCGATGACGCAGGATTAGATATCACTTATGAGAAAAGAGTTCACTTATCAACAACTTGGATGCTAATCATTAAAAGACCCGAAGATCCTATTAAATCTAGTGAAAAACCATTTTTGAATAGAATTATGGGTACTGAACCTCAACCTATTAGAAGAAATTAATGTAAATAGAACTGTAAATATGATTTAATTTATAAATAGTTAATTAATTCAAATGTATGAAACAAGGTATAAATATATTGTGCATTCACTTTAAGTTTACAAAAAGTGGAACTTCTTTATCTCTACTTTTCAACTTATCAGTTAAAACTAATGATCATCAAGTCAAACTCGTTACTGATATTGCAAAAATTCGTAGCGATTTTAGTAAATCGATATCAAAAAGAAAAAAATGTGTTTTATGGCTATAGAGAAATCATTGTATCCTATAAAACTGGAGAAGAGTTGAAAACATTTGGAGGATAATCACTTTTCAAAAGATGAATATTTTGTTTGGCTATGGCTAATTATTATTTTTAAGTATTCGATTTTAAATCAATAGCAATATATGTAGTCTTCTCATAAGTATAAATTCTTTGCTACAAACAAACTAGCAAATTCAGTTCGATAAGACTAAAACATCATATGTTTGGTAGATTCGAGGCAGCAATTGAGATTATGGGGATTTTTCATTGCTTAACCGCAAGTAACTTGTTCAACAGAATGATACCTTCATGTTCTTGTATGATAGTTTCTGGCTCCAAAATTTTAACTATCAGCAATGATACTCCAGTCATGTTATTTTCCAGTTCATCGGTATGCATTGATCTTGCTAATGATCTCACACATTTTGAGATTGAAGAACTTTAAAATGATCTGAATCTTGTTCCTATCAACATGCTCTCTTTCATTTTGTGCAATGAGCCAGTGTGTCATTTGTTACTCCATGTCTTTGAATATCTTACTTCAAAATATCTAATTGCTTCTTGTATCAAAGATAAATTCCCTCGTCAGTTGAATTCACTCCTGAAGCTTCTTCTGGAGTCTGATTTACCTTTTCCTTCGAACTTGCACCTGAATCATTCTCTCCTGATCCATTTGCGTGCTCAGTTTCTTTTCCCCCAGAAGATTTCTCTTCCGCTTCTCTGGATTCTGGATCATTTTCATTCTCCACTAAGTGTTTCTCTTCTGATTTGGTTTGTGGTTCATTTTCAGTCTGCTTCATTGATTCCTTGTCTGCTTTCAACATGTTATATATGACAGATTGTTTGGTGCTTTGCTCAAATCTAGATAACTTCTCTTCAAGCATTCGATTATATTCCTGTTGCTCCTTGTCAATGTCCTGTTGATTTTCAATTCCTCTTCTAATCAATTCATCATTAATAGCAAATATTCTTAATTTTTGATTGACAATAACATGATTATTTTCATCAACCGATTCCAAATACAATAAAAGGTCATCTCTTAATTCATCGTGACTATCTTGCGGTTTCAAATTCTGAATTTTATTTCTAACTTGATCGATTTCATCGTTCAATTCATCATTAGTTTCAAGTAACCTTTGAATCGAGTTTTGAAGCTGGGATTTCACCAGTTGACAATTCTCAACTGAAATTTCCAAAATAGCATCTTTAAACTTGTTCAACTCAATTGGAGCTGATGTCAGTGACATAATTTGATTTTGTCTTCTGTTTAACAATGAAACAGTGATGGTTTTAGAAATGCGTAGGGTTGAAAAATTTTGGCCAGTTTCATTGCAAAAAGTTGATTTAACAGTTTTCAACAGATTATGTTGAAGGTATTGGGGTTCAGCAGTCGGTTTACAACTTTGGCTAAGGCTAGGTTTGGTGGTAGACAGTTTTCCCGGCTGTTTTCGAGTGAATATGTTAAAAAAACTGAAATTCTTGAACAATTGAATAACATTCCAAGCATCCATCCTTTACTATTGAAAAGAGTTGAACTTATGGAACAAGAGTTTAAGACATTAGAAGAGAAAATGGGCTCTGGTCATTATGATCAAGAATTGACTATGAAATTTTCAAACATATCAATCATATTAGATATTTATCAAAAATATCAAACCAATTTAGAATCAGTGAAAGAATTAAGGCTGATGGTTAATGAAGAAGATATAGATGAAGAATTATTACAAGAAGCTAGTCGAGAAATTGAGCAAACTTTACCTGGTCTAAAAAAGACCATAAATGTGCTACAAGCAAGATTGTTGCCAACCATGAAATATTCTGAAAATGCTACTTTGATAGAATTGAGACCAGGAGTTGGTGGATCGGAGGCAAGTTTATTCACAGAAGATTTGATGCAAATGTATATCAATTTTGCCAACGTTAAGAGATGGAAATACACCATAATATCTAAATCTGAAGGTTCAAATGGATTTGTGAATGAGATTATTATGTCAATAGATTCGTTACAATCATTTGATATTATGAGACATGAAAGCGGAGTCCATCGAGTGCAGCGAATTCCAGCCACTGAATCAAAAGGTCGTATTCACACTTCAACTGCTGCAGTAGTAATACTACCAAAATTATCGGATGGGAATGAAAATTCATTAAACGAAGATGAAAGATCATTTGCTCCAGGTGAGGTTAGAATTGATACTATGAGAGCAGGTGGTAAAGGTGGACAACATGTTAATACTACAGATTCCGCGGTTCGATTAGTACATATACCCACTGGAATAACGGTATCACAACAAGATGAGAGATCTCAACCTAGGAATAAAGCAAAAGCATTTTCGATTTTAAGATCCCGATTAGCAGCAATGGAAAGAGAACAGGAAATTGAAAAACAAAGAAAATTAAGAAATGATCAGGTTTCAACTACTGATAGATCTGATAAGATAAGAACATATAACTATCCCCAAAACCGGGTTACCGATCATCGAGCTCAATTTTCGTTGCATGACTTAAATGGATGCATGGACGGAAGTCGTTTACAAGAAATTATTGATAAAGTTGAGCAAGCTGAATTTGAGTCGAGATTACAAGACTTAATCAACCAAAGTCAAGAAGAAAGAGTTGATAAAGAGACTCAATGAAGATACAATTAACCAAAGAATTAAATTTTATTTGCAAAAGAAGTTACCAAAATTCAAGAAATGCATACATTAAAGATTTTTATGAAATTTTGAGTACAAAATTGGAATCAAATAACAAATAAATATGATAGAAAATAGCATAGCTAATTGCAGCAAAATAACAGCAAATAACAGCAAATATTAGCAAATATTACTCAACAAACAACATATTGAAGGACATCATGTTCAAGAGTACAAGTTGAACATTGAATGAAGATGAATCAACGAAAAGAACTAAACAAAACCATTAGAAACCTACTATGCATTATCATTGCTTACTATATGAAATCTAGTGTGGATTACCAAAGCTAAGTATACATTGTTGAAGTAAGTATGAGATATCTAATATCAAGTTCTGGCATTAGAAATTATGGTTGACTGAAACATCAAAAAACACACAGCACATTCAAACACCAATGATTGACCCAACAGTAATCAAATCCAATGTCAATTAACCAGATGTCTCCCACATAGATCAATCAAGTCGATAAGAAAGAAAATTTTGTTTAAAAGAAAATGATTATAATTTCAAATTTTATTTTAAACCAGGTATCAATTATACGTTTCTAAATTATTTCCGATTGATTACTGAGCAAGACCGAGTACTAATGATCTAGTTCTATTCATCATATTGTACGAATAATCATCTACATGTAAATAGTTAGAAGTTTTTTCAAATAAAACAACGAAAAAACGTCCAATTTTTGGGATTTTTTTTTCACCAAATACTTTAACAATACAATAACTCTTATTTTCAATTACCTCTGAGTCCTACATATCTGTGCATGGTGCTATAACTGATATTTTGATTTAGTAACAGCGAAGTTGTAGCGAGAAAAAATTGACCTGCAGTCCCAAGAAAAAGTTTGGTAAACATTGAAATCATCAGCTAATCTAGAACCAAGTTTAGAACAAGGCTCTACATGTTGTACAGGTGGATACTAACATGGTTCTTTGTGGTGAAAGTTGTTCTTGGACTAGGAGTAATTATACCGCCGGTCAAAATTGGCGATACTAAAGGTTATGCTTCAATTAAGAACACGTTAAATTGTGTCAAGTACAAGTCCAATAGGGATGATATTGTGTTGATCACATTGAAGACAGGAGACAGGTTACACAACCAGATGTTGGATGTGGTTGTTCTTGATGGCGATGATAACAAGCTTCGACAATTGGCTGATGTAACCCATGATGTAAATATAATATTTTCCAATATGAATGGAGACGATGTATCGAGTGAAATAACCTTGAAACGGGATCGAGAAATGTTTGGCTTGAAAGACTCAGATGACAAGAGTAATCATGTGTCTAAAAGGGCGGTTGAAACATCAGATTTCTATGTATGCTTTAATAATATATATACTGATAAATCGTGGTCATTTCAACCCCAAACAAAAGAGGTGGAATTGTTTGTTGATATTAAAAATATGACAACAATCAAACAATACAATTATCGAACTTTGGGAAAATATTTCAATCGGTTGAAATTTGAACATTACGATCAATCCCAAGAAACTAATCAACAAATTAATAATCTTGATCAAGAAAGTATAAAACCAAAAAAACTCGTTCCTTTAAAACATGTATTCTCAGAAAAAGATTGGCTTAATGAAATTAATTATCTTTCAACCGAATTAAATAATATCATCTTAAGCTTGAAAGAGTCAGAATCAATTTTAACTGATTTATCTCAGCAAGAAATAATTTTAAGAGATACCAATGAGGAAATTTTCTCCAATGTCACTAGAACTGCAATCACATTGTATTTAGTTATCTGTGTTATTGGAGTTTTACAATTAATATATTATAGGTGGTTATTGAAAAAGAAAAAAATTTTGGTTTGAATCATCGAAAGTTTTACAAACGCAAAGTTCTTTTCTTCTATTTTTTACATCATCCAAAACAAAAGTATTTACTTTATTCATTCATGATATTGAATGCATTTAATATCCTCAAGCATATTCAACTATTTGAGCATCCAACATACTATTTATCATTCTTGTTTATTTCGTCATTACATTGGTTTGGCCAAGTTCTATCAGTTTAACAAATAATTTTCTCAGGACTTTGACTGGACTATGTAATAGTATTAATAATTTAAAAACGCTATTTCACAACAGTTATCTTAATATATGAAACTTTAAAATTTAAAAATAAAAAAAATAACTCATCATATCAAATCATTATCGTTAATTACCTCTCATTTTTTCATTATTTATAATATCTTGACACACACTCTCCATGGTCTCTTTATCAATTAAACTTCCAACATTCGAATAAGCCATACTAGCTTCATATCCCATGACAATACGAGGTTCAGTTATTCCCAACTCACAAGCACTCAACGCTTTGATAACATTATAATATCGAGTAATATTTGACCTTACAGAATTTGGAATATTGTCAGTATTCTTGTCAGAATAGATTTCCCAAGAACTTTCTTCTTCTAATCTCGTAATTGCAATACTCTTGGTAGATTTTGAATCAGGCTTGATAATATTACTATTATTGTTTGTTTTATACAACCAAATATAACCATTTACTCCCAAAATCAAACTTACATTACCTGGTAAATCATAAGAGTGATTTTTCGATTTTATAATCAAACTTGAAGGAACTTTTAGAAAGATTCCATTTCTCAACTTCCCATATTTCAAAGACCTAGTATGTAACGAGGCAATACCATTGTTGAAAATCGTTTGAACTTCAGCATTTAATAAATCACCTTCTTTCAAAAAACTTCTCATTTGTAATTCATCACTTTCGGATTTTCGTCTCAATATCCCCCCGGGTAAATTGACTGATCCCAACATCAATATAGCATCTTGTTTACAACCAATATCAACCTTCCATCGTTTATTTCCAACTTCAGTAATTCGTCCCACTATATGATCCCCAGTTTCAGCCTGATACCTTCCTCGTAACGGTATTACACTTAATAACCGATTCACTCGTGATACGTTCCCAGCTACTGAAGAATATGTGTTATCATCCAAGAAATATGTTCCATGACCTTTCATCCAGATTGGATCCAGAGTCACTAACTCCCCAGGAGTGACAATTGACCCAATTTTTTCGTCATCAGACATGTCAACATCTGAATCTATATCATTAGCCCGTGTGGTAAGCCTAGTAATGCTGATCACCTCCGACATATTCAGAGCTCTATTCATGGTTGATGTTATTTGATGGTGGAGACAAATTTCTGCGATGAGGTCGATGAGTTTTTTCTGTAGTAGTGAAATTGAAAAATCAATGTATGTTTCCAGGTTTTTTGAGATTTAGTCATAATAGAAGCTTGATATTAATATATAGACCTTGGAATCGATTAATTCATACTCAAAGTAAGACAGATCGACGAATATTCATGACAACCAAGTTTGGACCCCCGATTAATCGGTCAATGACTGAATTAGATCGATCATTTTTTACCAAACAAGTACCATTATTAGTGGCATATTTCCCTAATCCAAAGTTCTTGGGAAACTTTGTCAAAGCTTGTAAGGCTGACATCTTGTATTTGCCATCTATTAAGCATATAGTTCCAGTAGATGACTCAAAAGGAGTACTACTTCGGGCTGATATTGATGATATAAACAATTATAACCAACAATTGACGGATGTAACTAAGTCTAAGATTGAAGAATACGGAATTGAAATTCGTCCATACACCATGAATTTGGATTATGATTTTTGGAAATCTGATGATATACTTCGAGCAGTATTACCTGAAAATTTATTAGATGAAGTACCAACTGGGTTTGCTCAAGCAGGTCATGTAGCACATATAAACTTACGAGATGAGTTTAAACCTTACGGATCATTGATCGGACAAGTTATATTAGATAAGAATCCTAAAATTGAAACTGTGGTTGACAAATTACAAACAATTGATACAAAATTTCGAACTTTTCAAATGAAAGTTTTGGCAGGAAGAGACGATTTGAATGTCATTCAAAGTGAATCGGGCTGTAAATTTAAATTTGATTTTTCAAAAGTATACTGGAATTCTCGATTGAGTACTGAACACGAACGATTAATTGATCAGTTTAAATCACAAGAAGTAGTCGGCGATGTATTTGCCGGAGTAGGTCCATTTGCTATTCCAGCAGCAAAGAAAAATGTATTAGTTTTGGCCAATGATTTGAATCCACAATCTTATAAATATTTAAATGAGAATATCCAACTAAATCATGTTGAAAATTTTATAAAATCATATAATTTAGATGGTCGAGAATTTATAAA
Source organism: Suzukiozyma pseudoglaebosa (assembly GCA_030705115.1). Lineage (NCBI taxonomy): Eukaryota > Fungi > Ascomycota > Pichiomycetes > Serinales > Debaryomycetaceae > Suzukiozyma > Suzukiozyma pseudoglaebosa. Next base: position 64,609 of record JANIWI010000080.1, read on the forward strand.
AAATTCTCCTCAATTATTATATGATTGGTATAATCAGTCACCGACTATAGAGATTAAAAAGTTGAAGAAAAAAAGAAAATTAGATGGTAATGGCAATTCTTCTTCAAATTATGATATAACCACCATAAATGTTCCAAAGTTCTACAGTAATTATGTGATGAATTTACCCGATTCTGCTTTAACATTCTTGGATGCATTTATTGGACTTTACTCTGACCCAAAAATTGAATCATTTGTGAAATCAGATTCAAATTTTAAATTACCAATCATTAATGTTCATTGCTTTGAAAAGTATTCACCTCAAGAAGATCCTGAACCGTCTCAATCAGAGATTGAATCAAGAATTCATAAAAGAATTGTAGAATTAATTCAATATGATCTTGAAATAAAAGATTGCAAGTTTCATTTAGTTAGAAGAGTTGCACCAACAAAACCAATGTTTTGTGTGAGTTTTCAACTTCCTGAAGAAGTTGCATTTAGAGAATCAGATTTATAGATCAAAAATATACGAAGACCATGATTATTTGACAGTCTACAAAATGTTCTTAATAATTTTTCTTTCGATAGATATTTTGATAAATTTTTCAATTTAACCCCCAGCTAGCAACAACAAGTTAAAACGCCTATACAGGTGATATATTTGTCTCATTGATATGATAAAATTGGATTTTTGACTTGTGGCACAAGTTTGAACACCATTAGTATAGGATTGCCATTTGCTAGTTATATGGTAACATTTTCAATAAGACTTAAAACCACAGTACAGTGTTTTGTTCAGAGTAAAGAAAATTGTATAACGAAATGTATATCCAGTTTCTTGACCACAGGCTATGTCAAAATTTTAAAAATACTTGGACATTGTTTATAAATGCTTGAGTTTTGTAATCAATATTGTTAATGGTAAAATATTAAGAAATGAGGTATTTTACATCCAAAATCGGTATTTGAGACTGGAAGTGGTTCAAAGGCATTTACTCATATAAAGAATTTCAAGTAATGAGTTATTTTACTAACAAATGAAGCAACTTGATTGTTGCATTTACCACAAAATAAAAATAATAATAATAAAAGATAAAAAAAGAAGAATGATAATGATAGCTCAAATCATGATCACAGAGAATATAACAGGTTCGACAAGGAATACCGATACTCTTAGCAAAATACCGATACTCTTAGCAAAATACCGATACCGTCTAGATGTGTCTAAGGTTAAATTCTAACCAATGTAACCTTAAACATTTTTGCTAACACCCAGGAATTTGCGCTCGATATGCATGAAAAACAAGGACAATAAAATGTCAAATTATAGCTCAAGATCAATGAATTGAAGTTTATGTGTCCTTCACTATATGCACCAACAGTGGCGGTGGCAATTGAAGTGATAAGAATTCGCCTGGTTCACAATTCATTTTCAAATTCGAATTGCGCTAGGTATAATCTAACTTGGTCGCTATTTTTCATAGTGTTGTTGGAGTTTTTCCTATTATCCGAGCATCTAAAAAAATAAAAAAAAAAATTAAAAATGAATAGAGCCAAAATATAACATTCAACCAAACAAACCTCGAAAGTAATATAGAAAACTTGTGTCATGTCATATCCATAGTTAACATAGAACGTATGACACCATTATTTTTGTTGCAAAGATGATTTATGGTGATCATAAGATAAGCAAAAAAAAAAAAAAAATAAAAAAAAAATAAAATTAAATTGGGCAACAAATTCCGTTGACGATGCAAAGTGAAAGTTAAATAGAAACCAGGAATTTTGCGCTTTTGACTAACAACAAAATTCATAAACTAATGTTTCAAATAAAAATATAGTTATTATTAAAGGCGAGATATTCCCTTGAAGAGTATAATCTATTTTCAATAATAATAGTTTGTAAATATTTGTAAATACATAACAATACTACAATTTTGATTTACTGTAAGTAAATGTTTTTTGTTTATTTATTTTTTTTTTTCTTTCTTTTTTTTTTTTTTTTATTTTGTTTGCAATCGGCGAAACATTTTTTGAGAAACGACCGTTTCGGGTTCCCCTCTTTTTGAGTGACCCATGAAGATGAGATAGTAATAGTAGTTATAGTAATAATAGGTATGGTAATAGTAGTTATAGTAATAGTATTGTTGGTAATAACAAGCAAATAGATGTAAAAACCACGGATGACATTGAGTGAAAATAAGACCATATGGGGTGATTAATTGAAGCCATGTTTAAGCAAGGGATAAGCTAGGTTTACACTATATTATGTATGGTTTGTTTACGCTAGGTTTACAGTATATGTATATATTAGGTTTACACTAAGTTTAAACTGGGTTTATACTAGGAGATTAATTGCCAATACTTTTGTTGTAGACAATTTTGATAATGAAATTTTGAACCAACAAAAATTTCTTGATAGTAGCCCAAACCAAACGCAGATTGCACAAAATTATATTACGATTAATAAGGGAAAAAAAAAAAAAAAAAAAAAAAAAAAAAAAAAAAAAAAAAAAAA